>CATIWR010100281.1:0-51487 GCA_949677035.1 Omphalea diandra | reverse complement strand
TGAGCCTAAAACACTAGATTGAGTGTGAGCCTTGGGAAAACACTTGTAAGATTTAGTGTAAACCTAAACACTATGTTTGATGTGAGTATGTAAAACACTAGTGATTGAGTGAAATACCCAATTGTAAAGAATTGGGGAGTGAACGTAAGGTTTGTTAATACCCGAACCACTATAAATGTTTGTGTTATTTCTTCTCATCTTCTTATTCACCTTTAAAACACTTGAACTCACCTTTTTAATTTTAAAAGCAACCACTAATTCAACCCCCCTTCTTGGTGCACTAGGCCAACAAATGGTATCAGAGACCAAGTCTCATTAAAAACCTTAATTATATGAGTAAATATCATGGCACAAGAAGGAATCCACAACCACCTCAAGCCTTATTTTGATAGAGCGAACTATACGCATTTGAAGTATAGGATGGAGATCTATCTAGATACTGATATGGTGGATCTTGGGGATATTATTGCTAAAGAGTGGAAGCCACCCACCAAAGTGGTGGATAGGGGTAAGGAGTTAATCCCTAGAGAAGAATAAGTTAAAGCAAATAGAAGATCCAATGGTAAAAAATAAAAGAGCCATGACAATCCTTTTAAGTTCTCTCTCAATAGAAGAAATTGGAAGGGTTCAACATTGCCAAACTACTTATGGTATTTGGAAGGCATTGAAGAACTATCATGAAGGTACGACCTTAGTGAAATCTAGCCTACTTGAGATGTAAATGACGAAGTAGGAGCTATTCATGATGAAGGAGGAAGAGAGCATAACAGATATGACAAATCGGCTCCTAGCTATTATTACCAACATGAAAAAGTTTGGTAGGGTTCTCACAAATCATGAGGTAAAGTCCAAAATTTTGAAATCCTTGCCTCTTAAGAAATTTGGTGCTAATGTGTGTAGTATCTAAGAATCCAACCCAAAAATAAGGAAGGTGCCAACGAATGTCTTGATAGGCAAACTCTTAAATCATGAGTTAGCCTTGAAGAAAGATAAAAAAATAAAGAGAATCAGAGGTCAATGGGAGAAATCAGAAAAACTAGAAAAGAGGACCTTGGCACTCAAATCATCTTCAAAGGAAAAGGAAGTAGAAATAGCCTCAAGTGAATAGGAGACTGACAAAGAGGCGAAAGAACTTGCAATGCTTTATGGAAGGACCAAAGAGCTCATTAGAAGAATAAAAGAAAGAAGGAACTTCAAGAAAGCAACTCCAACTCCCAAAAAGAGATCAAACAATGTCACTTGTTCTAAGTGTGGCAAGCAAGGTCACATTAAGTACGATTCCCCAAGCTAAAGAAGAAGAAGAAAGGGGACAAAGAGAAGAGGAAAAGCTTTAAAACCACTTGGAATGATAGCTTAAATGAAGATGATGAAGAATAAGAGATTGCCAACATATGCTTCATGGCTCAAGAGGACTTTCTTAATGAGGTAAGGTCTTCTCCTCATTCTTATTCTGAATATGATGATTTAGATTATGTAGATGATGAGCTTTTAGAAGCTCTCACCATGAAATATAACAAATCTAAGTCACAAATAAAAACTTTCAAGAAGAAGTACAATAAATTAGAGGATGAATTCAAATTCCTTAATAGCCTTATAAGTGAATTGAGAGCTTCAAACGAAGAACTCAAGAAGTCAATCAAAATTCTTTCTAAATCATCTTCATTTATAGCCTTATTAAGAAAAGAGAATGACTCTTTGAAAGGAGAGGTCATTGAGCTTAGAAGCTCTATCTCTAAGTTTCATAAGGTTAAGGAAGCTTAGGATACACTCATTTTTATCACAAAGACCTCCCTTGATTAGGCATGGTATAGGTTTCAATGGAGCCTCTTCTTTTACATCTCCATCCACTACATTCATTACCCCAAACTTTAAGTGTTAAGGTTGTCAGAAAGAAAAATACCCAAAGCACTAAACCCCCAACGCCTAAGGGCAAAGGGAAGGTACAACAAGGCTCAAGGCCTATGACTAAAAAGGCTAATCATGCTTACATGTACAATAAAAGTCATGATAATTCACACACACAGAGAAAATACACAGCTACACCCATTCATACATGTTCATGCTCTCACATACATCATGTTGGTATGAGAAAACCCCCCACTTATATAAGGCATTGCATAGGAGGAAGATACATAGGTCTAAACTCCAATGTCAATTTTGCATGAAGTATGGACACATAAATGTTTTTTGTTACATTAGGAAGGCACACCTCAAATTGGGGGATTCTTCAAAGCCTAACCCCTAAGGACCCAAATATGCTTAGGTACCAAAGAAAAGATTATTTATTTGTGGTGTGTATGGGTGTTTGGCAATCACTAATGAATCAAACAATTGGCATATGGATAGTGGATGCTAAAAGCACATGACAGGCAATAGGAAGCTATTCATGGCCTTAAAGGAAAAAAAAGGTGTTAATGTCACATTTGGTAACAATGCTAAGGGTAAGGTAATGAGCATTGGAACCATTAGTAAGAATGGTTGCTCTTTAATTAATGATGTTTTGTTCATTGATGGCTTGTAACATAATTTGCTTAGTGTAAGTCAATTATGTAATAAAGGTAATAAAGTCACATTTGACCCTAAAAAATGTTGAGTTACCACTTTAGTGGATAAAAGGTAGTTTTCAAGGGTGAAAGGAAAGGCAATATCTATCTAATTGACTTTGACAATTTGGCTAACCAATCTTTTAAGTGTCTTATATCTTCTAGTAATGAAGCTTGGCTATGGCATAGAAGGCTTGGACATGCTAGCATGGATCTGTTGCAAAACTTATCAAAAGGAAAGGTAATTGAAGGTCTTTCAAAGTTAAAGTTTTTTAGGGATAAGACATGTGGTCCTTGCCAAATGGGGAAGCAACGTCAATCCTCTTTTAAAGCAAAAAACATTGTAAGTCCATCTAGACTTTTCAATTGATTCATATGGACTTGATAGGACCTACTAGGAGTGCTAGTTTAGGTGGAAAATATTATGCACTAGTCCTAGTTGATAACTACTCTAGGTTTACTTAGATTTCCTTTCTAGCTCATAAGTATGATACTTTTAATGCTTTTAATAGTTTTGCAAAAGAATTCAAAATGAAAAGGGTTATTTCATTTCTTCTATAAGAAGTGACCATGGAAAAGAATTTTAAAATGAGTCTTTTGAATCTTATTACCAAGAGAATGAGATTTTTCACAACTTTTCAACTCTTAGAACACCACAACAAAATGGTGTTATAGAGAGGAAAAATAGAACACAAAGATGGCTAGAACTATGCTCAATGAATATTTTTTGCCAAATTACTTTGGGGCTGAAACCATTAATATTTTGTGTTATATTGCAAATAGGGTTTTTAAAAGACCCATTCTCAATAAAACATCTTATGAGCTATGGAATGGTAGAAAACCCAAGATATCATATCTAAGAGTATTTGGATGCAAGTGTTATATAATGAATACCAAGGATAATCTTGGGAAATTTGACTTAAAAACTAATGAGGGTATATTATTAGGGTATTCCACCTCTAACAAGCCCTACATGGTCTTTAATAAGAGTTCAATAGTTGTTATAGAGTCTATTCATGTTGTAATTGATCAATCTAGTAAGCTTGTTCTTAGGAAAGGTACTTTTGTTAATGATCTGGTAGGTGATTTTGAGAAACTGGAATTGGAACATACTACAAAAGAGGAAGACAAAGATAAGGATGAGGACAAGTCATCAAGGGTAGACAAAGATCCTTAACATTAATAAGAAGAATTGATAAGTCAAGATCTACCCAAAGATTGGAGATTCTCCAAGCATCACCCTAAAGATTTAATCAGTGGTGATACTTCAAAGGGTGTAAGTACTAGATCTCAACTCAACTTTTTAGATAATAATCTTGCTTTTGTTTTTTAACTCGAGCCAAAATCTATAGATGAGGCTCTTGATGATGAGAGTTGGGTGATTTCTATGTAAGAGGAACTCAACTAATTTGAGAGAAATAATGTATGAGAACTTGTTCCTAGGCCCAAGGAACACCCAATTGTAGATTACAAATGGATGTTTAGGAATAAGTTAGATGAGCAAGCATTCATCACTAGGAATAAAGCTAGATTAGTTACAAAAGGTTACAACCAAGAGGAAGACATAGACTATGATGAAACCTATGCCTTGTTGCAAGGTTAGAGGTCATTAGAATTATTTTAGCTTATGGATGCCATATGAATTTTACATTATTTCAAATGGATGTCAATAGTGCTTTTCTAAATGGTGTTATTGAGGAGGAAGTTTATGTTGAACAACCTCCTGATTTTGAACCACATAGTTCTCCAAATTATGTTTTTAAATTGAATAGAGCCTTATATGGGTTGAAATAAGCTCCAGCAGCTTGGTATGAAAGGCTTAGCTCTTTTCATTTGAAAAATAATTTTGAAAAAGGAAAGGTGGACACAACTTTATTTGTAAAAAGGCACAAACATGATACACTAATAGTACAAATTTATGTTGATGATATCATTTTTGGTGCTATTAATGAATCTCTATGTGAGGATTTTGCTAAGTGTATGATAGGGAATTCAAAATGAGCATGATAGGAGAGCTCAAAGTTTTCCTTGGTCTACAAATCAAGCAAACCAAATAAGGGATCTTCATCAACCAATCCAAATACAAAAAGAATGTACTCAAGAAATTTAGTATCGATGGATGCAAAGTAGCAAAAACACCCATAAGTGGTGCTATCAAATTGGACAAAGACGAATTTGGTAAGACAGTTGATGAGAAGAGATATCAAGGTATGATCAGTTCTTTAATTTATCTTATTACTTCTAGACCTGATATTATGTTTAGTGTATGTATATGTGCTAGATTTCAATCCTGTCCCAAAGAGTCACATTTAACTGTTGTCAAAAGAATTTTCAAATATTTGCATAACACATTGCATTTAGGATTATGGTATCCTAGAGATTCATCCTTTCGTCTCATAGGTTACTTGGATGCAAATTATGTAGGTAATCTTTTAGATAAGAAAAGCACTTATGGAACTTGCCAATTTATAGGAGAATGTTTAGTGTCTTGGTTTAGCAAGAAGCAAGTTTCGATTGCCTTATCCACCACTAAAGCTGAATATGTAGCTGCAAGTTGTCGTTGCACCCAAGTACTTTGGATGAAACAATAATTAAAGGATTACGATAAGGCTTTTTATCACATTCCCATCAAATATGACAACATAGGTGCAATGAATCTCTCTAAGAATCCCATCCAACATTCTAGGAGCAAACATATAGATATTAGACATTATTTTCTTAGAAATCATGTCCAAAATGGTGTTGTGTTAGAATTTATAGACACAAATCATCAACTTATGGATATTTTCACTAAACCTCCCAATGAAGAAAGGTTGAGCTTCATTAAAAGAGAATTGGGAATGCTTAATGGAAATTTCCTAAAATGAAATGTATGATCTTTTGTTTAATTGTTATATGTTGGTTATTTGTGATATTTATCTTGGATGTCTTAATTTTAAATGTAATTGTGATTTTCTATGTCAATCTGCAAAAATTAAGCATCAACATATTAAGTGGATCACAACTTTAAATGTCAAATTTTACTTTTTCTTTGTTTTTTCTTCTTGCCATGTAATTTGCGGTCGCAATTTGTTGACTCACGGTCGCGAATTATAGTTTCATTTCACCTGGCTCTCAATTTGTGATTGTGAATTTTGCTCTCCACCATGAATCCAGTCAAAAATTCAAATTTTTAATAGTTGTACGCACCGGCTCTCGAGGATTTTTTGTCTGTTACTCATATATTTCAAAATTAGTGGTCGTGATTTTTAATTCGTGGTCATGAATTCTAGTAACTGCCTCACATTAATTTGATTTGACTGTCAACCATTTCCAACCTTTCATTATTCACATTCTAGCTATTTCTAGCCATTTATACACCTTTTCTATGCTTATATAAACCCCCTAAATAGTGACTTTCATAAACACTTCCTACACCAAATCAATCTTTCTCCTCTCTTACTTTCAAATATCTTTAAAACTTCCTATCCTCTCTAATGTCTCCTAAGAAGGGTTCAAGAGTATAAAAGGGCAAAGCAGTAGCCCAACTCTTTGGACCATCAGCCCTACATCAAATGAAAGGGATTACAAAATAGGAGAAGGATTACTACAAGGCCAACGCATCGAAGATCATCCTTCCAAATAAAATCCCTTCTACTTTTCTTCTAGAGTCTATAGGGATCAAAGATGAGATCCACGTATTTCTCTCCAATTCAAAATTGGAATGAATTCATCTTTCGAGACAAGCCTAAATATGAAGAAATCGTGAGAGAATTTATATGTACCGTGACTCTAAGCCGCAGGGTCGAATCCCACGCCAAATAATACGGGTTAGTTTTTTGCGCATTTGGTGATCCTTACTTTATAACTTTTGAACAATTATCCAACCTTTTCAATCTTCAAGTGGGAGATAACATTCCATTCATTATCTCTGCACTTGATGCATTTGCTCTGAGTTTTGGTCTGAAGTTTCTATCGAGACCAAACATGATCCCAAAACCTCCTTAGCCAAATACATCAAAACCCTTCCTTTTTGGTTGATTCATTGCATCATCACCTTCTCTAATAATTCTAGGGTGATGGTAACAAAAAGGTATCCAAAAAGGACCTTGCTTTTTTTTTTTTTTATGTCTGGTTAAAAATAAGCCCATCCAATTTTATCTCTATCTTGTGGATCAATTGATTCACATGAGCTCTAAACCTAAGAGTCAATTTTTCCTTCCTTCCCATGTGACTACCATTTACAGATATCTTGGTGCTCTCAATGAGGAAAATGAAAAATTCCTCATAAAAAAGCTTCTTCCTTCCTAAAATTTTTTGGACCTCATCTACCTTATCAATGCTAAAGCCATCCACCCAGATTTCTATGCCTATATACTTTAGGTGCTTTTGGGGCTAAAAAGCTAAAAACATCAAAAGCCTCCAAAAGAAAAAGGCTTGTCCTTGAAAGAAGGAGCAATACTAGTTCCACCTCCTTAACCTAAATCTAAAACCAAAATATCTCTTGTCATCGTCAATCGAAAGTCAGATAAGGTGATAAGGATGTTGAAGAGAAGATCTCCCACCTACACAATGACTTGGTGGACCTACAAGAGAAAATGGATGCTCTTCCCTGTCATCTTCTAAATTTCAATGATTATAAAGACACAACGGAGGAGGAAGACAACCAAGAGGTTGAGGATGGAGACGAAGCTAAATGAAGAGGAGACAATAAAAAGCAAGATGATTCTAGAGATGATGACAATTCTCCAATCTTCTAGACTAGTTTTTTTTCTCTGTTTAAATCTTTGATATACAGTTATTAATCCCACAATTAATAAATAAATAAAAGTGTTTGAATTTTTAATTCTTTTTTTCCTATGCTATGTGATTAATATTTGTTATACATGCTTGTAATTTTTATGATTTTATGAGGTGATATTTGCCCTTATGATCCCTTTATCTCATATTTATGCATTTTCATTTAATCTTCTCCATTCATCCTCTTTTTTATCTTGCCAAAGGGGAAGAGAATTGTTGTATGGAGAAAATAGCTTGGTAGAAAAAAAAAAACATAAGTTGAGGGGGATCATTTTTTTGAGTACTTAGAATTATCTTTGATCATTGACTAGAATTTCTTTAAAGTATTCATCATTGATTATCCCAGCTTCACAACTCATGCATTTGACTTTCCATAATATCAATCTAAGTTGTCAAAATCAAAAAGGGGGAGATTATTATACTAGGTTGGTTAAAATTAAGTCATAAACCTCTTTTGATCTTGACAATAGAGATTGATCAGTTCTACTACTTTTATTAAATGTTGTTTTGCATATTCTAAGCTAGTTTTTTCATTAGAAGTTGGATGAAATTTAAAATCTCCAACCTTAAAAAGTTCATCCTAATTTGTGGTGTGTTTATCCTAATCGCGATCACGAATCAATCATAAGGATGGATGAAGCTAGGCTAAAGGAATTCACATGTGAATTCACAGTTGCTACTTAGCCGAAGAAAGTGAGCTTAAATCACAGAGAAATTTGTGATGGGTATCGCATCTGGATTCGCGACCGCAACTTTCATAGTGACAAATAAGGGAACCAAAGTCACAGCCACAACATGCCAAGTGTCCAAGGTATCAATTGAAGATCAAAAATCAAGAGGGCAAATTTATGGTCGCAACCATGACTCTAGAAGTTGTAATTTCCTCTTCAAACTGAGGAATTCGTGATCTCAGTCGTGCCCAAGGCAAAGACAACTCGCGACTGTGACTTTTAAGAAGCAGGTAGAACACAAAACAACTATATTTCTAGGACAACTAATGAGTTGCTACACATGGACTAGCCATTAGACACAGGACGGCGTTCGTTGTGGTGATTTTTGGCTCCTCAGTGCAAATTGGAAATTCACGACTACAAAATAGTAGTAGCAACCATGACTTCCACCTGATAAGCATTTAATGCAAATTCTGCCTAGCACAACTTGGAGATTTGTTGATAGTTTCAGAGTAACGTCTCTTTAGTGGATATGGGCTATAAATAATCCCCCCTAAACATACGTAAATGCAAGAGAATTCATTAATTTATAGCTAAACTCTTGCTAATTTGGTACTCAATCTTTCATTCTCATTTATGTGTTATTAATTGTTAGGTGTGAGCAATAAACACCATTGTAAGAGGTTAAGAGTTAGCCTAGATTCAAACTCTTATAAGAGGTTGAAGTGTGAGCCTATACAATACACTTAAGAGAGGTTGTTGTGTGAGCCTATAAAACATAAGTTGTAAGGTTATTGTGTGAGCCATAAACACAAGTTGTAGAAGTTTGGTGTGAGCTTGGAAACACAAGTTTAATGAAGTAAAATACCCAATTGTGAAGAATTGGAGAGTGAATGTAGGGTTTGTTAATACCCGAACCACTATAAATCTTTGTATTATTTCTTCTCATCTTCTTCTTGACCTTCAAAACACTTGAACTCACCTTCTTAATTTTAAAAATAGCCACTAATTCAACCTCCCTTCTTGTTGTACTAGGCCAATAATATATTGAATTGCCTATGGATCTCAATAGGATTCATAAGCAGTTATTCAATTTGTACAAGTAGCACATCAAGAAGTCTATAAGAACATATTAGAGCATTAAAAATATGGATTTCTCTTAATTGGCAATAATGAAGTGATGTTTGTAGACCAAAATGAGCCCACATGCTATCAAGAGCTTGTGGATAGCCTAAATTCCAAGAAATGGCTACAGGCTATGAGATCTAAAATGTAATCCATGTATGATAATCAAGTATAGACTTTTATTGATGGGTTAAAAACTATTGGGTGCAAATGAGTTTTCAAATAGAAAATAAACATGGATGGCAAGGTGCGTACCTATAAAGCAAGGTTGGTACGAAAGGTTATAGGTAAACACATGATTTAAACTATGATGAAACCTTGTCACTAGATACTATGCTTGAATCCATTCAAATTTTCCTCATCATAACTGCATATTATGATTATAAGATTTGGAAAATGGACATCAAAACAACATTTAATAATGAAAATCATTTTAAGGATGTGTATATGACACAACCAGAAGGTTTTATTAGTCTTGAGCATTCTTAAAACGCTTGCAAGCTTTAAAGATACATTTATGGATTGAAGCAAGATTCTCAAAGTTGGAATTTTCATTTTGATGAAGTTGTCAAAGAGTTTGGTTTATAAAAAATAAAATGTGCCATGTGTTTACATGAAGATTTGTAGGAGTGCAATAGTTTTCCTCATGCTATATGTTGATGACATATTACTCATTAGAAACGATGTTTCTACCCTACAAAATGTTAACTTATGGTTAGGGAAATGTTTTTTAATGAAAGACATAGATGAAGCCGGCTACATTTTAAGTATTAAGATTTATAAGGATAGATCTAAATGGCTTATTAGCCTAAATCATAATATATACATTGATAAGGTACTGAATAGGTTTAATATGTAAGATTCTAAGAGAGGATTTTTGCTAATATCACATGGCTTAACACTTATCAAGACTCAATGTCCATAAACACAAGATGAGCAAGAGCGCATGATGTCTCATAAGCACTAAATATAATGAATAGGTACCAGTCAAATCTGGTGAAAGTCACTAGACAACAGTTAATAATATCCTTAAGTATTTTAAAAGAACTAAAAAGGCATTCTTAATATATGGAGGATAGGAAGACAAGTTTGTTGTAAGTGGTTACATAGTTGTTAGTGTCCAGTCTAATAAGGATGACCTTCAATCACAGTTAGGTTATGTGTTTTGTTTGAGGCTGAGGATTTTCAGGTGACCCCCTCTAAAGGTGAAGATAGTGAGCTCCTAATACCCCATTTCCCTTATTAGTTGTTAGGTATTTTCTCTTTTTTATCATTCTAGTACAACATATTTGGTAGATTTTTTTTTTTTTTGAACAGTTGTTCCACTTATTGGGCAATTTGAAAGTCACACTTTTTGGATGTTTGTTTAAGGCTTTCTGAGGTAAACAAAGGTGAAACTGCCTTTATTTCTTTTTATCAAACTCTAATGTTTTTATTTACCTAAATAGAAACATGATTTTAGCCTTTGATTGTGTGTCTCTGAATATGTATTGTCATCTCTTACACACATCTGTTTTTCAGAGCAAGTACATATGTCAATTTAAGCCCAAAGTATAGAAGAGATGTTATCTAATTGTTCCTAGGGACCAAGGGCTATACAATCCAAAGTGAGGTATGTATAACCCAGCTGGAGTGTTGTTCAACCCTGGCCAGAGGCTGTACAAACATGGTCAAAGGCTATACAGAACTGTCAACCCTTTCTTCCTCTATAAATACCCATTTCGTATATGTTTTGCACACCATTATTTCCAACCTTCAAACCATGTCAAAAGCATTTCTACAGTCTCTTTCACCCCATATGTGGTCTTATCTACCATTGGCAGGTCTTTCAGTTATTCATTGCCTTTATTTTGTCTACCTTGACCCTCACTTTCTATGGGTAGCTTGTGAGTTATAGGATTCTACTACCTATACTTTTCACTTTGAAGATACGGAGATATGCCCCCATGCTAGAGGAATTTGGCACCATTATTAACTTTTGCTTTACAATTAAAGATCAGATTGCACTGCCTCAACTGGATTACCCACTTAGATGGACCTATTTGACATACAATATGAAGGGGTACCCAAGTATGCATTAGGTGAGTAAAAGATCCTTATGGACCCTTTCATCACTCTTTATCTTTTTAAGGGCCATACTCGGGTGGCTTAGGCTCGTATTGAAATAGATATTCTAATGGACGAGTATTTGTTGCGGAGAGATGATGGAGAGATTGACCTATACAACTTCCCATTTGCAGAGGGAGTTGAGTTAGGGAGGACCCCAATGCCACGATCTTGGGTGATACCATTATAGGACTTGATAAAGTGGCCCTAAATGTTAGTGACTTTTTTATAGGGAGCCCACTGTTGCTTTAAGTAAAAGCTCTTCTTATAGTGACTTTTCTTGTATTTTATTTATTTTATCCCTCTTCTTCTTATTTTCTTTTCTTTTCCTCAGATATGGTTGCAAGAAAGGTTAGGATTATTAGTTGCCCTTACCATGGGTATAAGGCTCTATTACCTGTAACATCATTCAAATTGTTGTCTACTGAGGCTAACTACTACCAGAGCCGAATAGGCCCAGTGGATGTCTCACATTACTATAATTGACATCCATTAGAGTTGTCCATGGTGAAATTTATCTCATGTTACCTTACGAACTTATGGGGATTGCATCATGCTTCACGCTTTAGCTTCAGGCACGTTTTATGACCTAGCTCACTTGCATCACCAATTCAGTGCTCCTCAATTTAAGGTGCAGTTCCTTCCTTCATTTATGAAAGGTCCCTCGTCTCAGCGCTTCCTGGATAGGGTTGATGCTACATGAACCAGTTGTCACATCTACGACTTTTACATTGGTTGGGATCCATAATTTAACAATAACATAGACTACATGGCATGTTTACATGAGTTTTAGATCTATAGGCATCATATTAGCAAATAGTATATAATGATTTTTCTTAAAAAAGTTTATTTTATATTTACTTCTATTTCAAAGACATGAATGATTGATTATACTTTATCTATGCAAACTTATTTCCATTTGATATTATACTTGGAACAAATCATTTACATTTTGCATATTTAGACATTAATTAAATGCATTGCTTCTATTTTTAACATTGGCTCACTAGATCATCTCGCTATTTTGGCAACATCTTTGCTTCACTAGTCTTTTGCTCATCTGTTCCTGTCTTCTTTGTCATCACTTAGTTGTTATTATTAATGGTATGCTAGTGGTCAGTGACACTCTCTTAACTTTACTTTATTTATTTTATGCATTTTTATGTTCTAACTCTTGCCTAAGCCTCCCTTTCGGGTTTTCGACTTAGCAAGCTTTTCTTTTTTTTTTTCTTATTATCTTTCTTTTTTTTCTTACACCCTAATTTTTGCCTAAGTTGCCCTTTCGGGTTTTTGACTTAGTGGCTTTCATACTTTTTCTCACACCTCACACGAAATACTTCTTCAACCAGTCTAAGTTCATTAGTTTAATGAAATCATTCCTATCGATATATGTTAGTTCACTGCACCACCAGAGTTTTTTTTTTTTTTAGACAACGTAGGGACCTTCCCAATTTGGCTTGAACTTTTCTCAAGGATCCTGAATCTATGATCAAACTGCCTTCAACACCTAATCACCAACCCTTATCATGATTGGTTTAACCTTTTTATAAAATGTGCAAGCCATTCTGGCTTGATATAATTGGATGTGATATATGGCCTTCAATCTTTTCTCGTCTAGTAGAGCCAGCTGTTCAAATCTACTCCTTACCCATTGGTACTCGAGAATGCCAAACTCAACTAATACCTGTAAGGATTTCACTTCCATCTCAATTCACAGCACTGCCTCCATCCCATGTACTAAAATGAATGTTGTCATCTCGGTCAATGTCCTTGCCATAGTTCGATAATCCTACAAGGCGAAAGGTAATTTTTCAGACTAATCTATACATGTCTTGGCCATCTTAGCTAATATGTTTTTAACATTCTTGTTTGTCATTTCCACTAATTCATTGGCCTATGGCTTATAAGGTCACGACTTGTGGTGGACCACCTTGTACTTTCCTAACATTAACTTGACATCTGCTTGGAAATGGACACCATTATACATGACAACATGGTGCAACACACCATAGTAGCAGATGAGGTTCTTTTCAATGAATCGTGCCATCTGTTTTGCCCTCAGCTTACCGAAGGCTTTAGCCTATATCCACTTAATCCATTGCCACTATAAAATATAGTTATGCTCCTTCCTAGAAACCGACTTGATTTCTCTAATCACATCAATGTCACATGATGCAAATGGCCAATATGAGGTCAAATTCTATAACTCAGTTGGTGGCAAATGATTGAGGCTACCGTGAACCTGAAATTTGCCACAACTTCAAACCTTTTGAATATAATCATACTCTATAGTAGTTTAGTAATACCTCAGAATCTTCTTTGCCAACATTCTACCATTCATATAGGTACCACAAACTCTTGCATGCACTTCCTCTATAACTCTACTATCCTCTTATCCAGCCAAGCACCACATATGAACTCTGTTAGGCATATTTTTTTACATTACCCCATTGTAGACCATAAATTGTGAAGATAGCCTTCATATCACCTTTTTATCCTTTTTCGTGGCCTCTTAATGGAATTCACTACTTCTAAATACCTTTGTATATCAAAATACTAGAGCGATTCTCCACTGATGCCTGCATTACTCTTATATCCCTAAAACATGACACCTCAGATCAGAACGTGACAAACAATTTCATAGGCATCACCTTTGGCCTATCCTAAATAGAAACTAGATTGGCCAAGGCATCAACCATTGCATTTTCTTCTCTCGATAGATGATGGAATGTGAACCTTTGGAATTCCTACACTAACCCCTTGACATGCACTAAATTCAGGCCTAAACGTTCTTTTTTCAATTCCTATTTGTTTGTTACTAGTGAAATAACTAGCAACAAGTTCCCAAACACCTCTGTTGCCCTCACCCTTATTTTTTTTCAAGAGTTTAAGCCTAATGCATATGCCTTATACTCATTCATATTATTGGTAACTTTATAGTTCAGGTTTTTAGCTATAAGGAAAAGGTCTCCTTTCAGTGAGATCAAAATTACTCCTACATTTGCCCCTTTGTTATTTATAGCTCCATTAAAGTATACTATCCACCTTTGAGGCTCAATTGATCCTAGCCCTTCGTCTAAAAACTGCGAATGCTTGGATTCCCCTTCTTTAAAACTTTAAAACTGTCATCCCTTTAATCACTTTCTTGACTACATACTTAATATCAAATTCATTTAATAAGATCAACCAATTTGCTAGTCTTTCAGCAAGAGAAGGGGCTTCATATAACTATTCAATTGAGTCATACTTTGACGTCACCTCCACAGAATATGACAAAAAATAATGTCTTAGCTTTTTTGTCAACCAAACCAGAGCCAGACAATTTTCCACCTTATTATACTTCATTTTGTAAAATAGTAACTTCTTGTTGAGATAGTACACTGCATGTTCGCTTCCTATTCCATCTTAATGAACTAAGATTGCATTAAAAAAATGTTATCTTTTACTGTCAAATACAAAATTAATGGCTTTCTAGGCTTTGGTGGCTTCAATTTTGGTAAGTTAGTTAGATGTTCTTTTATTCTCTCAAAGGCTTTCTAAAACTATTCATTCCACTAGTTGATCTTTCCTTAAAAACTTAAATATCAGCTCATAAATAGGGGTCAATCTTATTGTGAACCAGCTGATATACTAGAAAGGACCTAGAAAACCTCATATCTCCTTCTCTATTTTCAGTACAGGCATATCCTGAATTGCCTTTACCTTATCTGGGACTACTTTGATTCTCTTCTCACTGACCACATGGCTCAACAGCTTATTAGAGGTGGCCCTAAACACACACTTCTTCAGGTTTAGCCTTAAATTATACTCATAAACTCTTTTTAGAAACTTCTCCAAAGCTTGAAAGTGCCCTTCCATTATTTTTTACTTTACCATCATGTCTTCACATACACTGCTACCTTTTTATGGATCAAGTCATGCAACAAGGCAGTTGTCATTAGCTTATATGTAGCACCCACATTCTTTAATAAGAATGACATTACCTTATAGCAATAGGTCCTTCATTATGTAATAAAAATTGCCTTTACCTTATTTGTGATAGCTATAAGAAATTGATTGTACCTAAAGAACCCATCCATAAAGGAATACATAACACAAGTTGCAGAATTATAGGCCGATGCATCAATGTGCAGTAATAGAAAATCATCTTTTGGACATACTTTGTTTAAATCCCTATAGTCAATACACATCCTTACTCTCCTATCCTTCTTTCACATCAACACTATATTGGCTAACCATTCAAGTTAGTCCACCACCTCCAAGAACTTAGCATTTAATTGTTTAGCTACCTCTTCCTTAATAAGTTAAGCCTACACAGGCCTCAACCTTCAAAGCTTCTATTTTACCGATTTTATGTGTGGGTAGGTTGGGATCCTGGGCTCTATAATTTGCCTATTAACTCTTAGCATATCCTCACATGTCCAAGTGAAGACCCTTTGATATTTTTCGAGCAACTGTTCAAACTTTCTCAACTCCTCTAGTGTGACATCACTAGTGATCAGTAAGATCTTCAGATTTTTCTATGCGCCAAGGTAAAATGCAATGGTATGCATAGAATTAATGTTAAATATAAAATTAATGTTAAATATGCTCATGAAATGATGCATGTTATGCACATTACCATTAGGAAACACATCACACAAATAAGCAAACTCATCACTCATTGCCTTAAACTTAGAAATAAATACATCATTGTCCTTAAAAAGATTAGAAATAAGAACATCAGTAGAATTTGGAAAGATAACTTCCTCTAGTTAGTTGATTTAAGCTTCATTTGCCTGAGCCTTTTCTTATTCTTTTCCCTTTACTTCATTAATTAAAACCTTAATGTCAATATTCTGCAGAGAATCTGCCTCTTTCCCATTCTTTATGCCAACAATGACCTTAGCAACTCCTTTAAAACTCGATTTCATCTAACCATCTCCTAACTCAATCTTTAGAAAATCTACCCAAAGTATTGCATTTTACACCATAGTTGGCTTAATCTCCACTACAGGACCTTGCATTTCCACATAATCCACTTCCTTAATAAAGTGCATAATCATGCTCTCAATAACCTCTAACTTTATCCCAGTGTATGCAACTTTATTAAACTTGCATGAACTAGTATATTCCTATTCTGAGTCCACAAAGGGTGCATTCTATTTCATTAATTCTGGCTTATCCTTTGCATGATCCTCCTCAGTAGCCCAAAATTTTTGATCAAGCAAATACTATTTAGCTTATTCATTAGTGGTCTTCTTCCTATCATTCCTAGGCCATATGCGCTGAGGTCTATATAGAAACTCCAGACTGAGTTGATTTCGCCTTTGTCCCTATAATTTGCTTCCCTTTCTTTTTTCTCTTCTACTTCTCATCCCTTTCTTCTTTCTCTTCTACTTCCCATCCTCCTTTTTAGATTAATCTTGATAAATCTAATATCTTAACTCACTAACATCTAGCTAGGAAAAAGTCTTCTCAAGTTTATCTATATCCTTGCCTAGCAATTTCTCTTTCTCAAGAACTTCTTTTTAAATTTTCTAATTGCTTCCCTTTTTTCCATAAAGAAATTTGACAACAATCCTTGTAAGTCCCTTACTTATAGTTTTGGCCCTTTGTCATGATAACCTAATCATTTCTTTATATTATGAGTGGGAATCTCTAGAAATTCTAATATGCTGATAAAATTCTTCCCTAGCCCTGTCCTAGAAGAAAATTCATATTCTTCATAATTCCCATCACCTTTGGATCAACCCACTTAACAGTGACTCTATCAACCTAAAACCTTTGAAGATATGGAACAACCACACTCAAAATTCATTCAATCTCCCCAACGTCTACACAAATGGTCATAATCTCTCCTTTGTAAGGAATCTTAACTTTATGGTGAACAGTAGAAGGCACATCACCAAATGGGTGATACCATAGTCTTCCTAACAAAAGTTAGAAACTGATTAGGATGTCCAAGACTATGAATTCCACCATTTCTTCCATTGTGCTTGTCTTTACCATTATCTTGAACATACTCACAATCGACCTTTTGTTATTATCGTAAGCCCGAATGACATTGTTACCCAAATCTTTCTTAGCCAAACCAAAATTGTGTAAAACTTTGAGGGGCAAATATTAATCCTAAACCTATCATCAACCATTACGTAGGGCGTATACCTACCCTTTACCTTAACTCAAATGAACAGGGCCAGATTGTGAGCTCTCACTTATGATGGCAAATCCTCATCTGAGAATGTGATTTTACCCTTATGAGTCATCAATGCACTAGCATCCTTTAGAGTAGCTTCACAAGAAATAATTAAAACTTGACAAAGCCTCAACCATAACTTTATTATGTTCTTAAGAGGTGATAAATAGTTCCTACCAGATTTGGGTAGGCATCTTCTTTAATTGCTTGACAATAGGATTATTGTTCTTCTTTTCCTTCATAACGAGCTCGTCTACCATTTTCTCAACCTTCAGTTGCTCAGGGGTTTCCCTATTAGTGTAGTATTTCCAATTGCAAGCTACATGGCTCACCCGCTCAACTTCTTTTTCTTTATCACCCTCCTTATATAATTAAATCATTCTCCTGCTTCACAACTATTTTCTCTCCTCATTTGAGCTTTTCCCATGGATTGATAACATAAACAACTGGAATCTCACCTGTGATCTCCTTGATAGTAACAATAACAACTTCCTTAGAAATCTTAGAATTTATCATGAAAGTCCTTTGGTTTAGGAGAGGAACATTGCGATAGTTTGGGAGAGGGTTCCCTTGGATGCTAGGCCTTCTAAAATTTAACGAGACAATCATCTTATTAATGACAAGATCCTAATTTCATTTCACGGCTTATAACAGTCATCAATGGTGTTACCTACTCTATGATGGAAAGTAAAGTAGGCATTAGTGTCATATCCCCTAAGCAGCATATTAGGAAGCAGTCTTTATGCCAGAGGCTTCAACACTCCCTATAACCTCTCAAATGTCTTAGATAAAGGCATCCCTAAATCAATGAACTATCTCAATACCCTTACAATATTTACATTGGTCGTTTTATTTCCTGTAAACTGAGGCTCAGATGGGGCACTTCTTCTTCCCCATACTATCTTCTTAACTTCGATTTTGATTCTTTAGCTTGCAAACCTACTTTTCAAAGGTCTTTAAATTTTCTAACCAACATTCCTTAAATTTTTGTGCCAATACCAGGCAGAGCTCCTTTAACAATCATTTTGACAAGTTTTCTCTCTGTAAGCTTCATTGTTGCTTCTAAAACTATTTTATTCCATCTTATGATGTAGTCTTTGAAGCTTTCATTGATTTTCTACCCTAAAGATTCCATGTCTTATAATGTGACTTTTATATCCAAATTATAAGCATAGTGTCTCTTAAAAGCTTATGTCAACTCTTTCCAGTCTTCCTTTACAGTCTTTGGTTGATTGAAATACCATATCTTTGTAGACCCTTCCATGGACAACTCATAAAGCTCTAATATGGTATTTGTCTAAACCCTGGATGCCTTTATGACTAGCACATACGACATGGTTCTTAGCATTTTATATTCATGTCAATTTAGAAAGCTCTGGCATATGAAAGTTAGCTAGTAGCTTCTTAGGTTTATGGGCTAGTAAATCCTCAATATCCATTCCTCTTTTCAAAACTTTAGCACCTAGGGCCTTCTGTATTTTCTCTAGTTATTTGGTAAAGTCATCAAATTGTGTGCTCTCCTTCTCACTTTCCAGAGCTTTGTCCAAAATGACAGTTATACTTCCCACTTCCTTAACAAGCTTACTTTCATGGTACTTTTTCATCCCAAACAAATAATCATCAATCACCACAGGTTAGGGTGCTTCCATTGGCATTTTCCCTTTGTTAGTTCTATTAGCAATCGTCTCCCCCCTTTTAAGATTCTCATTAATCTGCTTGTTTTCTTCCTCAATAATCCTCTCTTTTATCTTATAGTTGAAGTCAACCTTCATCTTGTCCAAGATCTCTAATGGTATGGTTGGCTCTCTATGATCAGGTCAATTTTTAGCTCAGACTTAGAGTCTTACTCTTTCTAGCAAGTTGATTCTCCTTTTTGTTCAATAAAGATTTGGATGGAGCTATGATGGATACAAGACAAAGGTTATCATTATGATGCATGAGCAAGTAATCGCATAAATCATTTTGCACAAGATCCTTCCAACCTTATCCCACCCACACACGAGGTCTAGTGGCTCTTTCTTAGGTGGGGTCTCATTCTTATACCATCATAGGGCAAAGAATGTGTGAGGTTACCTTAAATTCAGAAAAGTTAAAGTCTCGAAAGAACATCTACACAAAGGCATTCAAAGAACTAATTTTTTACATCATTTGAAGAAATATATATAAGTAAGGAAAGATATCCCTTTAAGGAGAAAGGGATGTAAAAAGGGAATACATAAGTGTGTATGTGCAGGGATAATTACTTCGAGAGGGGTAGGGCAACATTTATGCTTACATTAGGGATACCTAGGCATGATCTTTGAGAACTTTTACTCTTTCCTTAAAGAAATGCAAATAAGTGGGGTTTCCTATTCCAAGGTACTATTGGCTCCTACATACGCCTAGTGCTGGTAGTTGATGGCTCCCATAAGCTTAGGGGGTAATTCTCATGATCCTCCATTCAATGCACCTAAAGGTGCTAGGCTCATAAGCGATGAATCCTCTTCACAATCTCCTATGCTCGAAGGGAACTTAAGTCACAAGATTAGAGAACCATTAATTTATCTAAGGGCAACCTAGCGTTCATGGTAAAGTGTGAAAATTATATAAATGCAATGGACTCACTCAAAACAAGTATAAAATATTAAAGTTAACTAAAGATTAAACACAAAGTCAATTTTGGGTCCTCAATAGAATTGCCATTATAAGCACCTCGTTTAGTTTTGCTTAAATGAGGGGAATTTTGTTTGTGACTCCATCCATGGGGGATTGAGAGAATGAGGGTCTTTACATTGGTGATGACCCTAAGATGTGGCATGCACTTGGATCAATAAGGGACCCTCTTAGGCATTACACAAATTCAAAGCCTTAAGTCCAAAATGATGGTCATCAAGAGACCTAATATGGGACAATATGTTGCTACCATCCCTTGAAAATATAGAGTTGCCACACAACTTTGGTCGGGACAAGAATCTAATGAAGGCAAAATCTAAACCTAATCTAAGTCAATTAGAAGGCCTATTTTGTCTCCACCCTATTAAAAATGGGTATGGCTTGGGGAAGAGGTTAGGCACCCATAAATTGCTTGGATATCGGGATATAGCTTTCGGGTATTTTTTTGTTCATTTTTAATATTTTAATCAAGTTATTGATTAGTCTGATTAACAACTTTAAGCCTATATCTTGCAGAATTAAACTAATCAAAATATTCCATCAACCTAAAGGGGAGAAGGGTCATGCATCATGAGTATAGGGATTATCACACATATCCATACATTCATTCATTCACACCATGCATAATTAAATGGGAATGAGCGGGCATGTGACATGTGACATGGCATAGGGATTTAGGATGCATTATCATCCATCCACTCAAGCATGATCATTCATAATCATGAAAGATAATAATCAAAAACAAATTCATGGTCTAACTCAAGGAAGAACACCTACACCCAAGAAAAGAATAAGTTAGTAAATGAAATGAACATAAGGCAAACTAAACAAACTAAAAGCACAAGGAATGAATATAGTACATATTAGCATCTCTCCCATGCAAAAGGTGTCTAAGTAAACATCTAAGTCCATAATAAACATACTCCCACATCACAAATCAATAAGCAAATAAAATAGAAATGTTTGAATCATAAATATGTAAAGAGGAAAACATACAATGCAAGGCATTTAGAGAATGTTGAATGGCTTAAGGCAAAAAACATCATAAGAGGGGTTCTAGGATTAATAAGTCCTTTCTCTATAGAACTCTAAAAGAGCATGGCATCCATATGCACTACTAACCATGTAGGGTTAGCATACAACACATGAATAAGGAAGATTGAAGGCCAAAACATTATTTATATGATACAAACATAAGAAAAGCTCAAAAGATCCTAGGAACCATAAGTTCCTCACTTAGTCACTACCTTAAAATGATTAAAATCAAATCAAAATCTTCATTAAACTAACATAAAAGAACATAAACACTAAGATTGATTGAACTATAAAAACCATTTCACAACCCGACAAAACTCCATTTTGAAATGAATAAGGATCTTTAGCTATCTAGCCATATCCTATTCTACCATTGGAGTGATAAAAAAAAAAAACATAAAAGATTACCTTTATAAAAATAAACCCATATGAGAAAGGAAGGTTTTTGTAGGATTGTGCCTAAGAAACTAGGGTTGTACAACCCAGTAATAGGGTTATACAAACCAGCATGATAGGTTGTACAACTTATAATAAGGTTGTACAGCCCCCCCGAATTATAAGTTTTTGAAAACATAAAGAAAAAGGAAGGCAAGGAAGAAGAAGGTGTTGGGGTTCTAGATGCTTTCTTCAACATTTTTATACCCTTAAAGGCTTACTATTTATTCAATGTCCTTGAAAATGCTAAGGAATGCATAAGAGATGCAAGATTAGAGCCTTATTCTACCTTAAAATGGGTTGGGGTGAGTTAAAGTCTAGGTTTTTGTGCCAAGTGTACTTTGAGGGTGAATTTTGATAGAGTTTTGTTAGAGTTGTCCAAGCCTAACTCTGTCTTCAATCGAGAGGGGTATTTATAGGTGTTGGGTAAGTGCATTAGAGCCTAAAATGGTTCTAATTGCACTATGGATGCAACCAACCACAGAGAGGGAGATGAACCTCCTAGAATTAGGGTTTGTACATGTGTTGTATAGTTAGGAAAAGGCTATACATCCATCCATTAGGGTTGTACAGCCCTAAGGTTAAAAAAGGAAATAGTTCAAGAATGTTTTGTGTACTAAGGTTTTATGGTAGGCTGTATAACCTTGGTTTTTGGGTTATATAGCCCATTAACCTAGGCAGGTGGTCTTCGTCTTGGTCTTGGGCTTCTTTAAGGTATCTAGGATCTTTCATCTCTTTCTTTGGCAATTCCTTTTATACTATAGGCAATAAATTTAATGATTTTTGTCATTGGGCTTTGCATTCAGATGTCCAAAATTTGATGCTTGCACTGGCTAAAATACCATATCTTAGATGACCCTTCTGGCGACAACTCAAACAATTCTAGCATAGTATGGGGCAGGACCTTGGATGCCTTCATGGTAAGTACGTATGAGTGAACATGGTTGTATGGATCTTGTGTCCCTATGATCTTGGAAAGTTCAAACATCTAAAAGATAGATGGGAGTTTATCATGCTTCCAAGCCAAAAAAAAAAAACTCATCGATATCTGTCCTTACTCAATTCCCTTCATATTTAGAGTCTTTTGGAATTTCTCTAACTATTTAGCAAACCCATTTATCTCAGTTCCTTCCTTATCATTCGTACCTTATATAAAGTAATTTCCACACTACCTATTTCTTTTGCGACCTTGCTCTTATGATAGCCTCCATCCTAAACAAGTCATAATTAATAATCACTAGGGGTGGTGACTCCATCAGTTCTTTTCCCTTATCAATCATATGGGAAAAAGCTTCCTTTTTCCTTTATAGGATCTTACTAAGGCATCTTTATACCTCTTCGATAACCCATTCCTCATCATTTGGTTAAATTTTCCTTTCACCTTTTCCATCAATTTTACCTATGTCATATGGTTGACTTGCTCTATTAGTAGCTCTGAGTTCTAGATTGGACTAGGTGGTTTACTCAATCTACCTAACCTCCTTCCTCTTTTTTTCCAAGCTGGTTGGGGTAGAGCTACGACAATTATAAATAGAGGTTATTAGGATGATGCATGAATCAAATAAATTATACATGTATGCATGAGATACACATATTATTCACAAGAGATCCTCCTAACCTTAATTATCCCATACATGTGGTTTAGTGGCTCATCCCTAGTTGTTGTTTTATTCAACTATTACCATGAGATATTAAATACATATGCTTCCTTAGACTGAGCAAAGTAGAAATCCCAAAAAAGCATTCATAAGAGAAGACTATGATTTAAGTAACAAACTTGTTAAAATAGAAAAAAGGAAATGTACAATAAAAAGAAATCCTTTATACCAAGTGAGGAAGGGATATACATAAGCATTCATAAGGGATGGGGTATTTACATAAAGAGGCAATATTACATGGCAAGAAGTATGGAGTACATAAATATTTACATTAAGGAATTAGCATTTATAAAATAGGGGAAAAAGGATACACAAATATCTACATATGGGAATTCTTTTTACAAAGCATAACCATGTTTTTTTGGGATTTCTAGCCTTCTTTAAAAATAATGAAAATAAGAGGAGTATCCTATTCAAAGGTGCTAAGGCTCTTACATGCACCTACTAGTTTAAAGGGTTGTTGTAATGGATAACTCCCACAAGCTTAGGGGATGGTTGTCATATACCCCTTATCTAATATACCTGATGGTACTTAGCTTGCTAGTCATGAATCCTCTACACCATCTTTTAAGCCTAAATGGAGCTTAAGTCTTAACTTTGGAGAAACCATTGGTTGACTAAAAGGTCAACCTAGTACACATAGTGAAATATGAAAACAATATGAATGCAATTAACAATTTAATCAATAAAGAAAAAATTTTAAAAATGAACCAAAGATTCTAAGCATAAAGTCAATTCCATTAGTCTTTGATGTAGATGACTTTGTGAGCAACTTGATTTTATAGTTGTGCTCAAATAAGTGAAACCATGATCCCAACTCCTAACTTTTAATGACTATTAGGGTTTTAAAAGGATGATGTTTAGTCCATAATTCACATATTTAATAGTTTAATTCCTCTTTAAATCAATATATTATGGATATAATTTTGTATATAAATGGACCTAACTCATGGTATTTGATTTTATTAGGATTGAAATAAAGGAAAACAACCTAAATTGTAGCATATATGAATGACATGGCCATGCACTTGTGAAGCATGGCCATATGTCATCTTTAAACTTAAAGAAGAGGAAGGATTGAAGGACCACATGACCATGCTTCCAAATGCATGGTTGCATCTTATTTAGGTAGAAAATTTTTGAAATAGATGGCTATGAGACACAATTATGCATCATGGTATCTTAGCAAGCCATTTTAGAATCACAAGGGAGCATGGTTATGCACATCATGCATATGGCCGTGTGCCCTATATCTTGTCAAATCATAACTTTTTCTCTCTTTACAAACTTTTCCTTTTTCCAAACCCCCAAGCTTAAAGAGGTAAAATCCTAAGGTTTAGGTAATCAATAATCACCCAATAACTTGGAAAAGAGCATTAAAGGTTAAGAGAGCAATATAAGTAGCTAGAGCAAGGAGACTTTGAGGAAGAAGGTCCAACTCATCAAAGAGCTTTAAGAGCTTCAAGAGTATGGAGACTTTAAGGAAGAAGGTATTTAAAAGGTCTTTTTTTGTCCTTCTCTTCTCTTCTTAGGAAACCCTAAGTGTTTCTTTATATACCCTTTCAAAAGAGCTAAAACATAAGTTAAAATACAGCTTTCATAAATTCTGTGTCATAACCTGTGACTTTTTTTGCAAATGTGAAATCCAATTTTTACACAAAAGTCATAGCCTATAACTTTAGTCGTTGTCATGATATAAAATGAGTGCTCTTCATAGTTTTAAATATCAAGGTTGGTCCTTGAAATTGCCAGCTTTGCTTATAGTGGTACAATTTCTCTCTAAACTTGCTAAAAAACACCTATAAAGTATTCAAATGTGAGAAATAATATAAATGCATCCAAAATAGCTTAATTTAAACATAGATTTACATCAAAGCAAGCTCAAACCTCATCAAGTTACTATTAACATCAGGTGGCAACTTCCTTTTAACTTAACTAAAGTATCGCTCCCACCTTTATTTATAGTTAGCCATTTGATTATTAATAAGGGCTTTAAATTTCATAAGGTTTGCCTAAAGGATCCCCTATATGCCATAAATTAGGGTTATACTAATGTATGACCCCCCTATCCTCTTGACCTTCTAATGGTCAACAAAAGGTTAGAAGTCACAAGCAAGATTCCACTTATTTGAGCGTAATTGCAAAATTGTGATGCTCACCGAGTGTAATCTTTCTTCCCTTAACCTTTTTCTAACCGTCAAGAGGCTAAAGGATGGATTTCATGCATGAGTACAACCTTCTTAAATGGCATGCATTTAGTGGGATCCTTAAGGGGCTTTATAATGAATTTGAAACACATCTTACAATTAAATGCCCAACGAAGGGCCAATGGAGGATGGTAATTTGATATTACCTCTAATACTTTACTTGAGTCGCCACTTAACTTTAGTCAAGACAAAATTATTGGTAAGGATGGGTTTTAGGTCTAAAGTTCAACTAGAACACCTCATCAATAACTGGGTTAAAAAATTAGGTACAATTTAAGAAAGAGGTTAGGCACCCCTAAACAACCTAAACTTTGGGATTTAATTGTGAGCACCCAAAAATCATGGATCAAGGTTGCACGCAAATAAGTGGAATCTTACTTGCAACTTTATCCTTTTATCAATCAATAAGGGATTAAGAGAATGAGAATCATACATTGTTATTAACCCTAAAGTGTAGATCATGTTTGGATTAATGGGGTATCCTTAGGTCACATACAAGTTTGAATCCCTTCTTTAATTTTGATGCTCAACGAGGGACCAAGGCAGAATAATACATTAGTACTTTCCCAAATAAAATGTGGAGTCACCATCCAACTTTAGTCGAGGTAAGAATACGAGCAAGGACAAATTTTAAACTTATATGAGTCATTTAGAAAGCCTCATTCATCTTTACCCCATTAGAGATCAAGTTTCAAAATTGGTATGGCCTAGAGAAAATATTAGGCACCCAAAATTGCCCAAATATTAGGATCCAACCTTCGGGCATCTTTGGTTCACTTTTACCATTTTAGCTTTATTATTAATTAGTCTGATTAATGCCATTAAACATATTTCTAAAGCATCCAATCAAACACACCATCTTCAAGGCATCATAATCATATTACTAGGGAGGGAAGTCATACATATTAATTAATCAAAATCATGTATAATAGGACTTATGATGTCTCTCTACACCACCTATATAAGGAGAACACATGTTAGCAATCATCACGAAGATAAAGCAGCCAAAAATAAAAGAAGAAATGCAACTAAGAGTGAGATCTCATCATAGTCTCCAAGTCAAAGGAAACCTAATCATAGTCTAAATCCAAAGTCAACAACATCCCAACATCATATGAATCACATAAGAGCAATAATAATGACAAATATAATATAAACATATAAATCATGGCATATAGAGCATGATAAATGAAATGCAAATGCACTTTAGAGGATGTTAATGGCTTTGGACAAAGTTTGAACAAATGGTATCCTAGGGGTATTAAACCCTCCTCCACATTGCTCATAAAGAGCTAAACATCCATGAAAACCATTAACCATGATAAAGGTTAAATGGTGGTAAAAAAAGACTATCTTATGGCAAAAAAATGTATAAAATACAAACATAAACATAACACAATGGAGGTCATTAAGGATGAAACTTTCTCCTTCAACTATAATCATATAGTCACCTAAGACATAGTGGCAAAAATGAACTAGCTAAAAACCTAACCACACAGTCCCATGGTGATAATGATTAGGACACAACCAATACTCAAAATGACAATAATACTAATAAAGTTCTCAAGGTCACAGGAATGAAGAATTTTTCATTTGATCATAGCCCAAAATGGTCTTAAAATAGAAAGTGTATCACACATTGAAACATTAAGCAAATGAGAAGGATAGAGTTCATAAAACACACCCCAACTTGGTCATTGCCCCATTATTTGGTTGAATAAAGGTCTAGGTCATAAAATCTAACCTTATTTTATCAATTTAACTCCTAAGACATCCATTAGAAATCTCAAAAAAGGAAGAACCTTTATAGAGAAGATAGTGAGTTTTGTAAATTGTCCTTAATTAAAAAGGATTATACATATCAACTAATGGTATGTACAAACTATAAGAAGTCTGTATAGCCCACTTAGACTGGGATTTTTGAAAAGAAGAAGAAAAAACAAGAAAAAAGAAAAAGAGGAGAAGGGACCCTTTGATGCTTCTGAATGTTATTTTTTCCCTCAAAGGCACGTAGTTTTGATTTTATCCTCCAAAATGCAATGAGAATACATAAAGTCAAATGGAAAATGCCTTGGTTTTACCCTAGATCTTGGTGTAAGTGAGTTAAGATTTTGGTTTTGTGCCTAATGATGGAATGAGTAAAGTTTTTTACAGAAAAACTCTAGGGTTTCTATGCCTCTCCCACCCTCTCTAATGATGGGGTTTTTATAAAGAGAGGGGTGCACCTCTATTTGCACTTCATTCATGACCCATAATACACAAAGGCTATGAAGGTTCTAAATTAAGGTCTTTTAAGTGGTTTGTACAGATAAAAGGTTGCTTGTATAAACCACTAATAGGCTATATAATCATTTTATTAACAAGGGGCATGATTCTAAAAGGTTTTGTTGTCTAGGGTTTACTACTTAGTTATACAGCCAAGTCAAACAATTGTACAGCCATTTAGACCATGGTAGGCAAATTTAGGCTTTAGGGCTTATTGGGTTAGGCTTAGTCTGAGGTTTCATCTAAAACGTCATAAGGTCTTTGCTCTTCTTTCTTTTATAATTCCATTTACATCCTAGGGAATAACTTTTACAATTTTCATCATTTTGATTACATTTTGAGGCCCAAAACCTAATGCTCATAGTTTGCCTCTTGCTTTATGGGGTATGAAAAATGACATTTGAGAACTGACTGTTTGAATAAGGCATAACAATGTATTACAAATAATATAAACATTAGAAAGGATACTAAAAGAAATAATTCTTTAACAACTCTTCGAGCAAGTATTAAAGTGTGTTATGGCAGCTTTCTAGCAGGTGCTAATGTGTTAACAGTAGCTCTCAAATAGTACTAGGTGTCATAATAGTTTTCTGACAAGTACTAAGGGTCTTAGTAATTCTTTAGTTGGTGATAAGTTTAGTCTAATAGATATCTAGCTGGTATAAAGGTGTTCTCAAACTTCTCTATTAGCTTTATAGTAGGTATTGGTCTTCCTAACAGCTCTCTAATAAATGTTAAGTTTGGTAAAATAGGAACTAGAGTGTTCTCATACTTTTACAACAACTTTATAACAGGTACTAGCCTTCCTAACAATACTCTAGTAAGTACTAAGGATCTTAGAAGTTCTCTTATAGCTACTTACATTCTTAAATCTATTTTTTTAGCCCTTCTAGCAAGGGATTCTAACTTAAGGATGCCCTCTGGGATGGTCCTATGTGACACTGGCCCTTCTGGCATATCAAAGTGTCTACCCTCATCTTTATAGCCTTCTTGGCCTTCTTGGAAACAAATTCATGCCATTACAAGACTTTTAGCTATCCTGGATGCACTTATATTAGAATGATTGTTTGAAGTCTAGTATTGTTATGATTGCTATTGAGTGTGTATCTTTGGGTAAAACAACTATTGGAATGTGAATTTTGTCTGAAGATTCCTCTAGTACCCTTAGGAGGGTTAATTATGACATTTGAAGGTAATTTGGTAATTTTATAAGCAAACTGAAGTTTGAAATGCTTCTTAGAACTTTAATAATGTGATAGGGGTTCTTAGGTCACTTCTATTCATGGGCTTCATTTCTTCTCCTTTTCTTCTTTTGCCATCTTTTAGTGGTTTGTATAAACATATAATTTGTTTATGCAGCTTACTTAATGGAGTTTGTACATAAATACAGTGTGATAGCTAATTTGCTCTATACGAAGGGCTATTAATTGTTTGTATAGACAAGTCTTGTCTGTACAAATAGTCCCTCCTATATAAGGGCGTAAGATGACTTAAAGGCTTATTTATCCATTTCCTCTGTTTCTTTCTTCTTTCTTTCACTAAATTCTCTCTAGACTTAGGCTTCCTCTTAGGACTTCCTTTACTCATGAATTTTGTGATGGCCAACTTTGATACTCCTATGTTTGACACTAATGTGAACTTTTTTGAGGGCGATGCGATTGTCTATGATGCATTCAGACAGATGAAGGCTGCCCAGGGCTTCCCTAAAGTATGCCATTTGACACGTATGACGTCGAAGATCATGTCAAAGGGTTTTGACGTATGTTGTAAGGCTCCGACAATGTATGACCTATACTTCCATTTGGCGAGCACAACTTCTAGCGTGATAAGTTCCTCTTTCCTAATTTGAACTTTATTTATATTTGCCACTTTCAGCACTATAGATTCTAAGCACTACCCATGAATTGCCTTTTGTATATAAAAAACTAGGTTAGCTTAAAAATATTAAGGACTAAACATTAGACACTTACCTTTTGTGTTTTGGAATTTTATTACGCTACCTGCCAATTAATTAGCTGCCTTGATTTCTTATAGGGCGACGTCTCCTTTAGCAAGGGAGCAAAGTAGTTGCTCGACCAAAGCCTTATTTAGGGAGTTGCACCATTGCTTCATTACTCACTTGGAGGAGACTAGTTTTACGTCATTTCTCAAGATGTTGCTAGACAGGGCCCTACAAGGTGATTCGACCATGATAGACGTACTAGTCGAGTAGTGGATGGATACCACCCACACATTCCCCTTATCATAGATAAGGGATGTGATGATCACGCATGAAGGCTTCACTTAATCAAGATTCGAGTCTTAAGGACTCCTTTCCTTACTGACTCTGGAATACACCACTTAGTGTTTTAGTAAGACTATATTTGTTGGCTTCTCGATTGTGTAGCGTGATGTTTGAGTGATCCAGCTTAAAGACATTCGATTCCATTACCATCAATGATAGCTTACTTGAGGTGGTCAACCATATGGCTCGTCTCCTCCCGTTATATAGCTTATTAGAGACATTACTCGTGAACCCTTCGAAAGTGGTGGAGATTTGTCTACTACCTGCTTGACATCAGACTAATGCATCACTTCGCCTGGGGTCTGCTGCATTGGCATATTTGTATCACTTCCTACATTAGTGTAGTAAAGGGTTATCATATATAGGGGCACCCAACTTGTGCTCATTGTGAGTAACTCACTAAATTTCCTTATCCTATTTGTCTTCCTGATGACGAGTTAGTGTTATATAAATAACTCCTTGAGTTAGAAGTGCACAAGTTACTAAGTAATAAAGTGTACAAAAGTACAAAACATTGTTCCTATGAGGATCATGCAATAATTACTAAGCTTTTCATACCTTGTATTATCTAGAAAAACTATTTGAAAGATGGTTTAAACTAAAAAGTAAAACAAAATTAGTTATAAATAAAGTATTTACCAAGAAAACAATATATAGAAGAAGTTAGCTAGGGGTTCAACTTCCCTGGTTAACAACTTATGGTTTTTAATATTTCATTCAATTGATTCATTTATCAAATGTTACTATCAGATGACTTTGTTGATTAATTAATCTCTCTCGAGTATCAATTAACATATAATAATATGTTAAACTAAAGGTCTCTTAACTCAATACTTAAACATCATGTTATTGTCAAACAATGCAAGATCCAAGTGATAGTAACAAACTACTAAGATCTCTCAACACATAATAGATTAAGGGAATCATTAAAGGTCTGCTTCTTGTAAACCATCTTTCAGTTGTCGGTTTATAAAATTCAATATGACTAAAAAGCCCTTTAATCAATAATAATAAACACAATGATCGTTAACACAATAATAAATAAAATAAAATAAAGATTAGATAATCAAGAGTTAAACAAGATCCATATACAGCCCTAGCATAAATAAAATTAGATCATAATAGAAAGAAGAAACAATCAAACTAACAATATTAGAAGCCATCGACTTTAATTATTGAAGCTCTTAAATGATTGCCCTTTTACTCCTCTTTGCTTTAAACCCTTGCTTGATTGATTTCTTAGCTTTTTGAATGGTTATTTGATGCTTTTTATCCTCCCAATTTCTAAGGTTTTGCCTCATTAAATAATGTTGTTGATGTGTTTACTAAGTAGGAAACTTAGGGAATTGAGAAAGGAAGAGTATAGAGGGTTAAAAAATCTATGCTTTTGGGTTTACAAGGGCGCATAACCATGCATCAAGGGCGTAAAAGGGCAATCATTATGCCTGACTTTGTTTTCTTGGGCGCATGGTTATGTCTTGAAGGCACACAATCATGAATTTTTATGATTGACTTTTCACATTAAATATGGTCGAACTATCTATAGTGTGAAACATAAAAGTTGTTGTCCTATGTTTCAGCTTTCCAATGGCTTTTGAATCACTTCATTTGAAGCTCTACAGAGGGAGTTATACTAAAAATATAGAGTAGTATTCAAAATTAAAACAAAGGTTGCTTTTTCTTGATTTTTGGCCATTTTTCTCCTTTTTAACCCTACAAAACACAAATTTACTTCTATAAGGTTCTTTCATAGGTTAAATTCAACTAAGAACTTAACTTTTTAAAAGAATTAAACTATAAAATATATGAAAGTATGCACTAAACAATTATTATATTTGTTATTTAGTGAGTTATTGCATTTTTTAACAATCATGACCCGTAAAGCTAAGATTACTAAAGGGTGGCAATCCTCTACTAGATATGGATGATTATTACCCCAGGTTCATGAGGTTAAGCTTTGCCCATCATCGAGAGTCATCATTTGAGGTCAGGCGTAACCGTCTAAACACCATCACCTTGGATTAAGTATTTTTGTATGAAAAGAAGTAATTATTAGTTCCCCGTGTTATTTAATAAACTTAGATGTATACTTACAGTGATAAATCAATGTTCTTTATTCCTTTTGCAATAGCATATGGATTAAAGGGGGGCCTTCCCACACATGGCAGCTCGAGGTGGTTCCAAATGAGGGTATGTTTTATGGGAGATGTTTATTGGTATGTCCCACCTTGCAGGAGTGGTACCTTACTAAGTGAGTCCTTCTACAAGGGCTTAAATGCTCACTCTATGCCTCAGTATCCTTCTTCCAACATGTTTTAGGCAGTAGACCAAAAGGGAGAGGAGTTCTAACATGCTCTCAGGTTCATTCACGGTGATCAGTTGGTCACAGTTAGCATTACTTATAAGGCTTGAATGGTCGGGGACACTTATTGAGATGAACTTCTTGACATGATCCTTATGACAAAGGTGATGCTCCACATGTTCCTAAGGCATGAGGCACATAAGGGGATGGTTTTGTATATAGCTACTTAAGGGATAATGGCGCATTCTAATTGGAGACCTTTAAAGCCAACATGTCATGAGTAGGATTTTGAACCATGTCGATGCTAAGGAATGGGAAGACTTAAGGCCTTTAGAACCTATAACAAGACTAATTACTTATGGTTAAAGCCTATTTATAAGCTCTCTGATACCTTGAATCTAAAATCTATTATTGTTAGCCCATAAACCTTACTAGCTTTTGTTTGCTCAACTTTAGATTCTTGGGATAATATAAATGAAAAATAGGGATTTAAGCTAAGCTTGATCCTAAATATTTCATAAAAACACTTTCTTATGTTATACTATAGCCAATTAGTTCATTTCTTATCATGTTATGAGTGTGATTGTTCATTTCTTTTCATGTCATAAGTGTGATAGTCTAGACTCACCAACCAATACCTTTATATTCTTTCCTTTACTTACCTTCATTATATATACATCATTGAACATTAAACTCTAGCATTTAGACAATCCTAGAATTAAGGGGTCCATTTAAGGTAATTCTAGCTATAACATTTTTTTTCATTATCATAAATATTCAATCTTTATCTTACATAGGCAATGAAGCTTAGTATGCCTTAACATCATTTTCCATTAATCATGCATCATAATAATTTTATATCATGTCAACCTTAGGTATTTACATATCACATTATTCATAACTTATACTTAGAGAAGATTACTAAGAATATAAGATATAACTTAACATTTGCTTAATACATTTATAACACTTCCAATTATACAAATACATCATTACTATAGGCAATAACAAAGAAATAATGTAGTGCTTTGACAATATATAACACATAACTTAAAACCTTTAATTATAAACTTTAACTTTTAACCATCAATCATGATATCAATCTTATGCTCAACCTATAAAACAATCTATATGTGTGTTAGGGCTAGAGCTGGGAGGGGGGGGGGGGGGGTGAGCTTCTTGTGGAAAACTCAGTGAGGAATTTATATTGTCCATATGCATGCTTACATGCCTTTACATGAATGCATCTTTAGCTACATCGCATATCATCTGCATACATCATTTATAAAGTAAAACATTACATACAAGGATAGTCAAGCCCATGGGAATCCTTACTTTGTTTACTTATATTTCTTGCACAAGAGAGTTGTCTCACCAGTTGTGCGCTCTTGGGGCAGTTGCCTTAATAGCCATATCTTTTATTCATCTCAGGGGATTTTCCTCACTAGTTATGTCATGCATGTATACATTTCATTTTCATACATTAGTCATATCATCCTTGCATAACTAAATATGACTCTTAGGATTCCCACTTTTTCCTTGAACTATATTCACATCACATAGCAATTAAACATAGCATTTCATTCATATAAATTCATATGACTTTTATATCAACATAATTTGGCCTACTATAGCCTATATATAAATTTATGACACATGTATACAATAAACATTAAAAGCCATGATAAAATCCCTCACCTTTCATTGCTAGCTTTAGCTCTTCCTAGCTTTGGTTTTGATCTTTTTCTATCTTTTAGCCTTATTTGTACTTTTTCTTAGCTTTATCCTTACTTGCTCTTAATCATCTCACTCGCACATATGCCTAAGCATAGACATCCATTACATTATTACTATAACATCTAAAATATGGGGAGTTTCTCAAATTCATTCATAAAACACATAACATATATCATAATAGAGTAAAAGCTCTTATAAACACAATGATGTCCTAAACATCAATCAACCATACAAACTAACTTTCATTAACTCTAGCACATAACATAATTATCATCCTTCATACTTAGCTCATTATCACCACTTTCCTTTTACCTCATTTATAATATCAAAATTAGCATCACCATTAATCATGTTAAAATCCATAAGTATAATCTTTAACCCATTTTCATGATCATCAATTTGTACTTCTAAATTTAAATTCATTTCTCAACATAAAAACTATCCATATAATCATTAAGATAATTATGTATTATTCTACCCCATATAAATGAAGAACATCTCCTCTAGTCATATGTAACACTAATCATAAGTTCTAGAGTGTCAAACAATATCAAGAAACTCAATTTAACATCAATTCTATTTGTAAACATAATTCATTTACATAAAGACTTCATAAATCCCATTGAGACATCAGTATTTCCTCCATCTCAACCAAGGTGTAAAACATTATTCAAGCTTTAATTCTCATCTTAAACATAAAGATTAGGATGCTAATTAGCATTTAAGAAGTCAATAATCATCAAGAATCATGTAATCAATCCATATACATCAACAGCTTTCAAAGCTCTAATTGTATATTATATCAATATTGCCTTTAGGGTGTAAAACACTAATTGAGCTCAATTATCTTCTTAAACATTAATATAAGAACACTAATTGACATCTAATTAACTATTAATCATTAAGAATAAAAAGAAACAACTCACACACTTGAAGCACTTCTATGACTTCTTTTGAAGACAACATCACTTTTCATGTCAAATTAGCACCAAATTTCATCTCTCCCATTACCACCAAGCTCAAAAACACCATAAACACACTTATTCAAATAGAGAGAAAATAATATATACAAGAAATATGCAAGATTATAACTAACTTCAAATAGGAAGGAGAAAGTCACCAACTTACCTAAAAGATGGATAAAGATGGATGAGCAATCTTGATTCTCCTAACTTGATTTGATATCCACGGATGGAAGAAAGGTTTTAGGAGAGTTTATTTGTGTTTTAAACTATTAAAAATTGAAGAAAAATGGAGAATAAGTAATGTTTAGGCTGAATATAAAGAAGAAGAGTGTAAAAAGACAAAAATGCCAAAATGAAGAATTCTAGAAAAAGTCCATTAAAAATGTTACTTCCAACCCATAAACTTATGGTTCTACCATTTTTTTTTCCTCCATTTTTTTTCCTTTTGCACAATATATGTTAAACGCCATTTTAGGCATTAAGAATGATGGAAAATGGATTTAGAGTAATTTTAAGGAAGAAAGTAAAGATAAAAGGGTGTGAAAAGACCAAAATGTGCTAATAGAGCATTCTAACCTTTTGGAAGCTTTGCTTCTAACCTTTTATTTCTTCCTTCAACACACTTAAAATAACAACTCCAAAAATCTAAAATAAATCTAGAATACATCATCATCATGTCATTTAAATGTATATTAAGCAAACAAATTAAGCACATATTAAATAAGCATATGTGTAAGCATCAAATTTTAGACTTCTAGATGCAAAGCTCGATGATGAAAATCATTGAAAACATTGCTAGAATGAAAGGGGAATTGCCAAAGGAAGAGATGAAAGCCTCAGCAAACCTTGGAGAAACCCAAAGCCAAGACTAAGACCAAAAGCCCACAACCAAAGCCTAATATGCCAGCTTGAGCGAATGGGTTATACAACCCATTAAGCAAGGATGTATAACCTAGTCACTAGGATTATACAACCCACATCTAAGGCTATACAATGTTTCCTTAAACCCTAAACCCCTAGAATCTTCTAAAATTGGTCCCCTTTTAAACCTTAAGGCTATACAACACATTCTTGACTGTATAGCCCATGTGTGAGCCCTAATTCTAATGGATCCATCTCTCTCTTTGTGCTTAGATATAGATATGGCCCAATCGAAACCATTTTTTGCTATGTGCACTCATTTCTCACCTATAATACCCTATCATTTGAAGAATGAGGAAAAGCTTAAACAACCCTAAGGATACTCTACCAAAATTTACTCTCAAACATTACTTCGCACAGAACCCTAAACCTTAACTTATTCCAAGGTAGAACAAGGCTTAATATTTATACTTTGCTCCATTTCCTAAGCATTTTAGAGGAAAGCAGACATCTACTGAGCCATTGAAGGCAAAGAACACTTAAGGGCATCTAAGAAATCCCTTAATCTCCCCTTCTTCTTCCCCCTCTTTCTTCTTTCTTGTTTTTAAAAAATGTAATATTTGGGGTTGTACAACATTGATGTAGGTTATACAGCCCACCATTTGGGGCTATATAACCCCTACAGTGGGTTGTACAGCCTTGCTTTTTTTTTTATACAGTGTTACAAAGCTTTCTCATTTTCCTTCAGATTTCTTTATTCCTATGCTATTTTTTATGGTACTACTATGACTCCAATGCCAGAATAGGAGGAGGCCCAATGGCTAAGGACCCCCATTCATTCAAAAATAGATTTTTAATAGGATTTGAAATGGTTTTCATGTTTTACCTTATGTTAATATTTTTATTCTTACATCTTGGTTTAATAGTGATTTCATTTTTATTTTAATCACTTTAGGGCAGTGATCAAGTGAGGAACTCATTATTCCAAGAATCTTGAGAGCTATTTTTGTGTTTGTGTTCATGTTTAGAACATGTGAATAGTGTTTTGGCCATATAACCCCCCCACTTTGATTTACATTCTAACCTCATTGATGGCTATTAGTACTTATAAATGCCTACCTCTTTGAAAGCAATGAGAGGGAAGGGGGATGACTTTATCTTGGTTGAAATACATGTATAATCTTATTTCGTATATGCCTTTGGGAATTAAAAGATATGGTAGAAAGAAAGAAACCTAGGGAAAACAAAATGGAATTGTTAATTTCCTATAGTTTGTGTATATATAGATATGAGGAGTGTTTATGGAGCCATATCATATGTTCTATACAAACAAGGCATGGTCTACATAGAAGCTTTAACTATGCATTTACTTAAACATGTCATGTAAAGCCCCTTCTTTTTAAGAACCATTATTTTGATCCATTCAGTATTGTAACATTAGAAAACCATTAGAAAATGATAAACCTCTTATTCCAAACCCTCAAACCCAAATAATAGTAGCAATTATCATGGTCGAGCTCTCACATTTTATGATATCTTTCATCCATCAAAATTCACTATGAGTTTCTTTATATAGCCAATAATTTTTAGGACCTAAATGATCATGTTACTTTGCTTTAATGGTCAAGAACTATGCCTTTTATATAAAGAGTTCATGACATCCTTGATTACTCTAATTCCATCGCAGATAACATTTCCCTTCCTTATCTATCTTACCTTCACACCCATAAAATGGTAGAGTTATTTGATTTATACCATAAGGAGTCACCATTATTTACTTTAGGGGAGTAAATGATCCTTTTTACCCCTTTATTGAGCTTTGCACAAAGAAGGATATAACAAACTAAGTTTAAGGCAGAGTGCTTGAGTCATGTTTACTTGTTTAATTTTTGCTAGTAAGAGAGGATAAGTAAGTGGACTTCTAAGCCTTAAAGATGATTGCGAGGGTAAAATTAGGGAAACTCTAGTTTTGTTTATTCTTAAAAACTTTGGTCGGTTGGGTTTAGTTGTCATCTAGGGTTTTAAAGTGCTCACTAATAGTCATCTCTTATTATAAGTGGTCTTTTTTATTACATTTATTCTTTCTTGTAGAAGATGTTAATATAGACCTATTAGATGTTTGTGCAGACATAAATTTCAGTCGTCTTTCTCCTTATAACTTTTTTTGTTTTTTCTTTATATTTTTTTTCTTTCACTTCTTCTTTTTCTTCTTTCTATTTTTCTATTTGCTTTTATTTTTTATAAGCCTCCTTTTAAGTTCTAAACCTAGTGAACTCACTTTTCTTTTCTTTGCCTTAAATTTTACCTAAGTTGCCCTTTTCAAGTTTGTGAACTTAATAGGCTTATATCTTTTCTAATTTATCATTCTCTCTCTCTCTCTCTCTCTCTCTCTCTCTCTCTCTCTCTCTCTCTCTTTTCTTGTGAGGTATGATTAAAAGATAAGTTAATCTATTTGATGTCCTATTAATGAGTCTTATTACATACTTCCTTCAGCATTATTCTAATTAAAAGCTAGTGAAGACTAGGTGTTTATTTAATGATTGGATTAGCTAGATGGTGGAATCATAGATTCAAACATCCATTGGACATACATTTGATCGAGATTGTCCTTTGAGATCATTAGGACTTCTACTTACTATGTGCCTATATGTCTAAAGACTACCACCTACTATAGCCTAATACACTTGTGTCGCTAGTATAGTTGAAGGCAAGGTATTGTTCCTCATCCATCCCATTTTTAAAAAAGGTTCATTCACTCACTCTTTCATTAAAAAGGTTGGATTGGCTTGGTCATAAAGGACACTTCATTACCTTACTACTCTTAGTGTTGATTCTTCTGTTGATGACAATTACAAAGGTTAAGTGAAGATACAAACTAAGATTAGTAATCTATAAAGAGCTAGGGAGCTTGAAAATGATGTTCAAGATAAAAGTTCAAAAGGTTTGCAAAAAAAAATACAAATTTACTTTTATTTACCATATCACACATGTATAACTAGTTTTGCGACTCGTGAAACATACTTTACTTTAAACATTTTTTATAACAAAAATAATATAACTCTCTATTCCTTTCATTAATTACATTCAAAACCAACTACTTTTAAAGATGTCACTGAGGTAGATCCATTAGTCATTTATGCCTTTATTTATTGGCTATCTCGACCATAAGGTGGTTCCTAAATACAAATTGTTCAACTTTCATTTGCATAAACTTTCAACATTGTCCAATTTGCCTTTTAAGCTTTTAGCTTATATTTTTATCTCTTTTTTTGCTTTATTTTTTCCTTTTGGCCTTAACTTTTGCTTAAGTTACCCTTCGGATTAATAAACTTTATAGTTTTGGTTCTTATTTTAATCATATCAAATAATGGATAAGGCTATTAATCATTCATGAAAGTGTTTCATAAGTAATTATAGGTTCCTTAATTCCATCAATAAAAATTCAAAGGACACACATTTATTGCATATCTTTTAATACTTGTAAAAGCTTAATAAGGTGTGAAAGGACCCTTATTACAACCATATGTACAAGTTATAAGGGGCATTAAGGTAATTAGAAGTGTAAACTCAAAGTAAAATAGGAGACATAATTTAGAAAGTCATTCAATGGCTATGGAAAATCCACCATTGACTGTGGAAGTTGCCAATGGCTATGGAAAATGGAAAACAATTCATTAAAAAAGACTTTAAGAAATATCCTACTCTTTTGTGTAAAATTGCAAGGGACTTCAATATCTGTAGAAGTATTTTGACAACTTAGAATTGAATAATGACTATTGAAATAAAAAGTAAATATTGATAGAGCAAGTACAATGATTAATGCTTAGGAAAAACCTTGATAATTAATGCTTATGAAAAAGTTTAACACTTATTGAAAAGACTAATGCCTGCAGACAATAAATAACAACTTATGGAAAAACTTTTGTAAAATTGGCTATAAAGTTTGTAGCTCTTACATCAAAACTCAATGCATAAGAATTTGGAGAAGAACTAATGGAAGCCCTTCTTGTTGTATGAACATAAAAGTGACATTTTTATTTAGAATTAAAGTTAGTAATTTTGTTTACAATCTCCTTACCTTTTATATCTTTTGATATCCTTATAATGCCAATATCTGTATATTTTTATCTTTATGAGATGATTTTATTGTTACATCTAACTTGATAGTTTTGATAAACCAAGCTTGTTTTTATTATTACAAACACATCTAAAACCTAACTCTTGTTTAAGTTGGTGTGTAAGATCTTACAGATACATCAATCTTTTGTCCAAAGGCTTTAAGAAGAAGAGTTTTAGAAAAACTTTAAGTATTCAAAGCCAATGGGTGTTGTTGCATTTCAACAGGCATTATGACTTCATCAACGAGTGTTGGAGATTCTCAACAGGCGTTGAAAAGACAACCAAAATGTGAGTTAAGTTTTTTGGACCCCTTAACCATCGACTCTCTCATAGCATAATAGGCATTGGATGTTGAAATCACTTGAGCTTTGCAAGATGGATCTCACAATGAGCATTGTAATTTTGCAATAGGTGTGGCTCATTGACACCTTAATAGGCGTTGCATTTTCACAACAGGCTTTGGACCAAATGACTTGACATGAGTAAAACCCTCAAAGTCTTGACACAGTTGGACTTATACCAATGGGTATTGGAAAACACCAAGGTAAAGCTAGAGTTTCTAGACCTTCTAACGGGAGATGTTCAAATGTTCAATAGGCATAAGGATACTTTTCAAGGGGCATTGAACCAAAGCCAATAGCAATTGAAACACTATATAAAATCTTGAAAAATAGAGCACCAAGTTCACATCCTTCTAGAAATTTGCAATGGGCATTATCTATATCCCAACAAGAGTTGAAATTTAATTCCAACTGTCATTGAAAAGCTCCAACAGTTGTTGAAGGATTTGGTGACTGAAAAATTCAGAGAATTAGAAGAGGAGCATCTAGATAGATCTCTCTCTAACAGCTAGTTCTAATGGGTGTTTCAATTGAATCAATGGTCGTTAAAGTTGTATTTTCACCCTGTAATAGGCGTAGAGACTATCCAAAAGGCATTGAATAACTACTTTATGGCATAAAGTGGCAGTCCTCCTTCTAACTACTAATTTTGTGTCTCTGGCTATAAAAGGACTCTCCCATAATAGGATTATGCAGAGAAAAAAAAACTATCAAAAGCGAGTTTATTCTATTATGAAAACAATATTTAGATAAAGGGGTGAAATAAGTGTGATATAGCTTCAAGGGAAGATCAAACTTACATAACACATATTTAAAAATAGAGTTGAAGAACAAGCTTAAAACATCCCTCAAAGCTCTTTACCAAGTCCAACATAATTTGTGAATGTAGTCATTATTGTTTATTGCCTGAGTGAGAGTGTTCTTTCTCATCTTTAAATTGTAAATTCTTTAGAAAAAGGTTTTTGGTGTAGGAGATTTTAGTAGATCTAAACCATTTTTGTGAAAGGATTAAGGTAGTACCTATAAACTACTTTGGGAAAGAGTTTTAGTAGTACCCAAAAATCTACTTGTAATGGCTTAATAGTACACAAAAACTACCAATGTAGAGGTGATTGATAGCACCTAGAATCTATCTTGATAATGCAGGCTCTAATGGAAGACTAGAAGAGAGGACGTAAGCAGGATTTTGTCAAACCTCTATAAATTGATTGTATTGATTTCTCATTATTTATGCACATAGCTTTCTTTTTTTTTTTTTTTTACTTTTCATTACCTTATTCAACCCCCCCCCCCCCCTTTTAAGGCACCAAGGGACAACAATTGGTATCAAAGCTTATCTCTCTATCAAGGCTTAAATGCTTAGAGTAAAGATCATGGCAAGTCATGAGGAATCACAATCAATCTACAAGCCACCATTCTTTAAAGGATATTACTGCAAGTATTGAAAAAATAGTATGGAAATCTTTCTAGATAGTACAACCATAAATCTATGGAACATTGTCAAAGAATGAGAGAAGTTCCAACTAAATTAGTTGGAGATATTCTTGTTCCCAAGCCCAAGAGTGAATGGATAGTAGAAGAACATAAGGCAAATCTCAAAAATAGATGAGCCATGCAAGTTTTCTTTTGTGTTATCCACAAATTTGAGTATGCAAAGTTATAAATGTGCACATCGGCAAAAGAAATCTAGGACACTTTGCAAACTCAGCATGAAGGCACCAGTGAAGTGAAGAAGAAAAAGATGCAAATGCATACTTATATGTATGAAACTTTTGTATACCAATCTGGTGAGACCATAACTGAGATGTGCAATAGGTTCATTGACATTGTGGCACTCTTCTTGGAAAGTCCTACTCTAATAAAGATATGGTTGCTAAGATCCTAATAACTCTTCCCAAAGACATGTGGGAAGTTATAAAGACAGCCATAGAGGAGGCTAACAAGTTGAAAGTCTTATTTATGGATGAACTCATAAGAAATCTTATAGCTCATGAAATCACTCTTGAGAAGACATCTGAAAGCTTTGAAGTTAAAAAGAAACACTTGGCTCTAAAAGCCAAAGAGGTATGCTCTGAATCCCTTTCTTCTTCTTACTTGCTAACATCTTCTTCTAGTGATGATGAAAACAGCAGTGAAACCCTCATATCAAATAAAGTAAACAAATTTCTTTCAAAGAGTAAAAGGGCAAGGAGATACAAGAAGAAAAATAGTAAGAGCCAACTCATTTGTTATGGATGCGATGAGAAAGGACACATCAAGCTGGATTGTACTAAGGTAAAAAAGAATAAAGTTCATGCTAAGAAATACACCTCTAAGAAAGATAAGGAAGTGTACAAAGCTACTTGGGAAAATACAAGTGACTTTGAATCTGATGAGGAAGACACTAGTAAAGAGCTAGCCAATCTATGTCTTGTCGCAATTGAGGAAAGATCAAATGAGTCCTCGAGTGAGCACTCCTCCAACAACGATGGTGAGAATAAGGTAAATCCTCTTGATTCTTATTCTAAGGATGAGTTGTATTCTATTATCACAAAGTTGACCATGAAAGTGAAGACTCTCTAGTCTAGCACCTCTACTCTTAATAATAAACCTTAAAGGATTGTGTTAAGAGTCAAGAGACTTTGGCTAAGGAGGTTGAGCCTTTAGCTGCAGAAAATTCTAAGCTTAAGGATAATCTCAGCAAATTTACCAAAGGAAAGGAGAAACTACACTCCATCCTTAAAGTTCAAAGGAGCCCACCCATTAAACATGGATTAGGATATAATGCTTCTACCTCTACTGCTCCTTCTACTTCCAAGATAGACTTTGTTAAGGCTAAGGAAGTTAGCATGCCTAAACCTATATGAAAATGCTAAAAGTTCCCAAAAAGGGAAATGTTAAAACCAATGGCACAAAGGCTAAGTCTCAGGTTATTCATACGTAAATGAAAACATACTCCTTCTAGAGCTAACTCTGCCTATATGTATTACTCTTACAAGCCTAAGGGACAAAGTCTTCAAAGGCACAGAAATTGCCATACTCATGCATATAGATTTAAACCTTACATGAGAGCACCTCACATGAGAAACACTTATAAACAATTAGCTCAGAGCAATTACAAACCTCATAAACACCATGTGCATGTTTTACCTAGAAATATGACACCAGTGCATTTTAATAGTGAATGCTTTTATTGTGGTGTTTATGGCCACACTGCTTATCATTGCCTTGCTAGAAAGCACGATGAGCAGACGGCTAGAACTAACCCTCTAGGATCTAAGAAGATTTGGGTACCTAAGACTTGATTCTCTTTGTTTTGCAAATGTGATTGAAATCCCAAGTTGGAAAGCAAGAGTGGTATCTAAATAGTGGATGTTCAAAGCATATGACAAGAGAAAGGGAGTTCTTCATGCAACTAGAGAAACCCAAAGGACTTCAAAATGTATCATTTGGAGATAATGGGAAAGCCAAAATCATTGGCATAGGTTTAATCGGCAAAGATGTTGACTACCCTTTCTTGATATTACTTATTGATGGACTCAAACATAATCTATTGAATGTAAGTCAACTTTGTGACAAAGGCCTTAGAGTGATGTTTGAACCATAAGCCTACTATGTGTCACGAATGTATGACAAAAAAATGTTATTCATTAGTAAGAGAATTCATAACATTTATGTCATTGATTTAAATTATGTTATTAATAACGATACGAAGTGTGTAGTCTCTATAGTGAATAAAGGGAAAACCTGGCATAAAAGGCTACGACATGCAAGCATGGAACTCTTCAACAAGCTAAAAAAGAGAAACTTGATTGAAGGTCTGCTTGAAATCAAGTTTGCAAAGGAACGAGTTTGTGAAACATGTTAAAAAGGAAAATAAGTAAAATCTTCATTCAAAGCCAAAAACATAGTAAGTTTATCTATACCCTGGCAATTGCTTCACATGGACGTGTTTAGACCCACTAGAGTATCTACCTTGAGAGGATGTTAAAAAGGAAAATAAGTAAAATCTTCATTCAAAGCCAAAAACATAGTAAGTTTATCTATACCCTGGCAATTGCTTCACATGGACTTGTTTAGACCCACTAGAGTATCTACCTTGAGAGGCATACATTATGCATTTGTCATTGTAGATGATTACTCTAGGTATACTTGGGTGTTGTTCCTTCCTCACAAAGACTCATATTTTAATGTCTTTAAGACCTTTGCTAAGAGAATTCAAAACCAAAAGGAGTTGAAGATCTCTTCAATTAAAAGTGACCATGAGAAGAGTTTGAAAATGCTAAATTTCATAACTTTTATGATGACTATGGTATCTCACATAACTTATCTAGTCCTAAAACACCACAATAGCATGGTGCAATAGAAATAAAGAATAGAACTCTTCAAGAAATGTCTAGGACCATGTTAAATAAGTATAATCTTCCTAAATACTTATGGGCTAAAGTTGTTAATACTTCTTGTTATGTGTTAAATAGAGTATTAGTCAAGCCCTTATTGAAGAAAACTCCCCATGAGTTATGGAATAATAGGAAACCCAATATTGCATATTTTAAAGTCTTCAGTTGCAAGTGTTTTATTCTAAACATAAAGGACAACCTTAGCAACTTCGACTCCGAATTCAATGAAGGAATTTTCCTTAGATACTTTACTCCCAACAAATGGTATAGAGTCTTTAATAAGAGAACTCTTATTGTTGAGGAGTCTATGCATGTTATTTTTTATGAATTTGATCCCACTTCTTTAAGAAAAAAATAAGATGTTGATGATCTTACAGGTCCCATAAGTGAGCTAAATAATAGAAAAGAAGGGAAGAATATGGATAAGCTACAAGAAATAAGGAGTGAAGAGAATTCAAATTAACCTTTTCCTACTCCAAATGAAGAAGAAACTCAGTTGGAAAGGGACTAGATCTTCAAGAAAGATCATCTAAGAGATCTTATCATAGGTGATCCATCAAGTCGGGTAACAACTAGATTATCATTCGAAAATACATGTACCAATCTTGCTTTTGTTTCCCTTATTGAGCCTAAAACTATAAAAGATGAGCATTGGGTTCTTGTTATGCAAGATGAACTCAATCAATTTGAAAGGAACAAAGTATGGACCTTAGTTCCTAGACCTCAAAAACATTCCATTATTAAAACCCAATGGGTCTTTAGGAATAAGCTTAATGAGCATTGAACCATTTTAGAAAGAAGGCTCGGTTAATAGCCAAAGGCTATAACCAATAAGAGGGAATTGACTTTAATGAGACATTTGCCCTTATAGCAAGGTTGGAAGCCATTAGGATTTTTACTTGCATTTACATCTCATATGAATTTTAAAATTGTATCAAATGGATGTCAAGAGTGCTTTCCTTAATGGCTATATTGATGAAGAAGTTTATGTTAAACAACCCCCTGGTTTTGATAGCCACTGCTTTGCTAACCATGTGTTCAAACTCACCAAAGCCTTATATGGCTTGAAGTAAGCTCTAAGAGCTTGGTATGAAAGGTTGAGCAACTTTCTTATAAAGAAAGGATTCTTCAAAGGGTTGGTAGACACAACACTCTTCTCTAAAAAGAAGAATGCAGACTTATTGCTTATACAATTATATGTAGATGATATTATTTTTAGTGCGAATAATGGTTGCTTGTGTGAAGATTTCTCTAAAGTGTTGAAAAGTGAGTTTGAGAAGAGTATGCTAGGAAAAGCTTAGGACATCTCTTAAAGCTCTCCACTAAGTCAAGCATAATTTGTGACTGTGGTCATTATTGTTTATTACTCGAGTCAGAGTGTTCTTTCTCATCTTTAAATTGTAAATTCATTGGAGAAAGATTTTTGTATTTAGAAGATCTTAGTAGATCTAAACCATTTTTGTGAATGGTTTAAGGTAGTACCTATAAATTACTTTGAAAAATGGTTTTAGTAGCATTCGAAAGTCTGCCTATAATGGCCTAGCAGTGCCTAAAAACTATTGGTGTAGAGGTGATTGATAGCACCTAGTATCTATCTTGATAGTGAAGGCTTTAGTGGAAGACTAGAGGAAAGGATGCATGCAAGATTGTGTCGAACCTTTATAAATTGATTGTATCAATTTCTCATTATTTTCACACATAGCTTTCTTTGTTTTTTTTTTTCCTTTTCATTGCCCTATTCAACCCTCCTTCTAAGGCACCAAGAGACAACATTTATCTTTAACTTTAATTAAAAAATTTAAAAATTAACAAAATAGAAAAAATTTTGAGTAATTGTTATGATTAAGTTAGATTTGGTTCTTAAATATTAAAATCCATCAAGAGCATGCGTTAGAACTAATTCACAAAATGTGAATAATAAATTTTTTCTTTTACTTTAGAAATATTAGTTATAACACCTAAATTTTTATTATTGAACTAATTAAATGACATTATATAGCTAATATTGATAAATATGTTGAAATTTTTAATAAAATATATATTTGATAATTATTATTGATTATTTCTCTTTTTTTTTTCTTTTTTAGTCATGAAAGGTACTATAAGAAAAAAAACTATGACTTAATCATTACACCTACTCTAGAACACGAAAGCCATGATCAAGAATGTCATAAATTAAACAAAGGTTCCTATGAGTGTTATATAACAAATCTTCCATCCGACCTTAGATTATCATCCTAACAAAAAGGTTGAAGGTTAGAGAGCATGTTTACAAAATGGACCTTGTGAACGTTATGAACATAATTTTAAATTAACTCTACAAAATAATGTATTACGAAGATCCAATCCATCTTAATTTTACGAACATGATATATAGCTAAAATATAGTGTAGCAAAAGAAATATCATCTTATTTATGTAGCTACCTTTTTAAAAGCATATAGTAAAGAGCATAGGGTTAATTACGATGCCTTTATTGTGGAAGGCTTTAGCAATTAAAAGAAAAAAGAAAAGGTACAAATGTATGTTAAAGGTCCTAATAGTTCATATAATTGGGCTTTCAATAATTGTCAAGTTTAGATGAATCAATAATAACATCTTCAAACAATTCTTAATTAGTAATATAGACAAGCTTGAAGTGATTGTCAAGTTTGTTTAAATACTTCAACTGATTATGATTGTCGAGCTTGTTTAAATGCTTCAACTAACTATGTTCAATTTCTTTTCAAACAAGGTTTACCTTTTCGTGGTCATGATGAATCAAATGATTTAGTTAATCTAGGAAATTTTAAGGCTACTTTGGAGCTTCTTTGTGATCATAATAAGGATATTAAAAAATGTTTTTGGTAAGTGTCTTGAAAATCTTAAATTGACATTTTTAGATATTTAATCACATGTTCTTGTGGAACTAAAACCACTAATGGCAACAATAAAGACTTTGTGAATATTTTGTTCTTTATTTGTTTGGATAAAACTAGTCATATATCAACTAAAGAACATATGAACATTGTTATAAGCTAAGTGAACAAGAAAGGAAAAGTGATTGAATGCCTTTTAGGTATTGTGCATATTGGAGACACTAGGTTTTATCATTAAGAGTAGCAGTTGAAGCAATAATTATTAAGCATAATATAAGCATATCAAGACTAAATAGTCAAAGTTATGATAGGACGAGCAATTAATGGTCATAAAACTTTAATTTTAAAGGATAACAATAGTTTTTTTTTTCTAATGCTAATTGTTTTGCACATTAAGTTTTGTTTCAAATATGGTAAATGTTATAGGAGGCTCTTATAAGTTCCATGATATTCTTTTAGAATATCAAACTAATAAAGTTTAAAAGGAAATTGAAAGTGGTAAACTTAAAAATGAACAGGAAAAAAATCAAGAGTCTACTCTTAAATAGGTAAAGAGACATAATAGAGTTCACATTATGATGCTTTGATTAGTTTGGCTGAGATGTTTTCTTCCATAGTTAATGTCCTTAAATTTGTAATATAAAATGGAAAGTCTAAATGAAAAGTACAACTTGCACTTTATTAGATTCATTTCAATCCTTTTGTATTGCATTTTGCCTTCACTGATGAAATGCAAATTAGGAATTACCTATGAATTATCGTAAGCATTACAAAGAAATATCAAAACATTATGAATGCTATGGCCTTAGTTACTTGGAACTGGTCTAGACATAATATATTTTGTTGTATACCTTTTTATTTATAAGCTCATTTTATTTTACCTCTTTTAATTATGAATTCTAACTTTATTACTTGATGATGGACATTTTTAAATATGGGAATAGCTTAAAGAAAGAGGGGCAAAAAATGTCTTCTTATTGATTTAATTAAGAAATGTTAAGCGATCCTTTCATTTTGTTTTATGCTCTACTTTTGCATTTGAATTGCTTTATATATATATATATATATATATATATATATATATATATATATATTGTTAGAACTTGTCTAATTATTTTTTTTTTATTTTCATAAGCATAATAACTTTATATTGCTAAACAAATTCCTGGTATATACTGAACATTAAGGTCAAACATATATATTTTTCAGAGGAGAGAGAGAGAGAGAGAGAGAGAGGAGGGAAAATGTGGCTTTTGGAGGGAGGAGGGAGAGGTTGAGGGCCAGGGCGGGAAAGGAATGGATGTGGGACTCGGCAATTGTTATAACTTCTGAATATCTTGAATTTAGTGCATTACTTTTATTAATTAATTTTTTTAAAACTGGATTAAGACCAAATTGATTAGTAGTGAGTTAGTTTTGAGTTCGATTAATTCAATTAGTTTGATCAATTCAGTTTAATAATTTTTTCATTTTTTAAAATATATAAATAATATTTTAAAATATTAAAAATTTTAAAATATATAGTATAATAAATAAATAATTATTTTTAAAATTTAAATTTAAATAAAATAGTGTAATTTTAAAAAATTTAAACTTTATATAAAAATAATAAAATTTAAATTGAACCGATTTGATTTGACTTCAATTTTAGATAATTTTTTCAGATTTTTTTATTTTCATCAATTTTTTAAGGGATAATTTTTAACATTAAATTAAATTATTAATCAATTCTCAAATTTATTGGTCCCAATCAATTGCTATTAATTTGTAACCATCAATATATGCAGAATCTGTTGATTGACAGTGACTAGGAATTGTCATTGAAAACAAAAACAATATGAAAATTGTAGACACCAATCATCCATAATATCCATATATCCGGTTAAAGATAATTAACGTATGGAATGTGATGGGTTTCCACAGGGCTGGAAAGAGTTTTGGTCCAAAAAAAAAAAGGGCTGAACAGAGAAATTGAAAAATCTTCAAAATCAAACAAAATCCACGGTTAGAAATATAGGAAAGTTGAATTTGGTTTCAATTTTTTTAAAAAATAAATTTTCAGTTTAGTTTTGGATTTAGGGTCTTACAAATCGTCAAAATCAAATTCAACCGCATCTATAACTTGGAGTCACCTCATTTTATGTATATGTGTATATTTTCATTTCTAAATTTTCTTGTTGATTTAAATTTTTAATTATTTATTTATTGTTTCATGAAATGATGACTGGATTTGAGGGACAAGGTTCTTTTTTCTTTAGCAAGTGTGTGCAAGAAAAATAAAGCTTAAGTGTATATTTTCATTTCTAACTTTTATGGCTGAGTTTAAGTTTTTAATTAATTATTTACTAGATTTCACGAAACGATACTAGATTTGAGGGATAAGGTTCTTTTTTGTTAAGCATATGGACACAAGAAAAATGTGTGTGTGTGTGTGTATATATATATATATAGTTTATTCGGTATGTGATTTTCAGGTAGTTTTTCTCTGTTGCACTAAGGAGGGGGTAGAATTGTTGGCAACTTTTAAATTTTGATTTTGGAGAAAGTTCACATATATGAAAGATTAGAGAAAAAGAAAGAGAAGAATGAACACAAGAGTTTTATAGTAGTTCAGGTATTAACCAACCCTACATCCACTTCCCCATTTACCAATTGGGTGTTTCACTCAATTACTAGTGTTTTATAAGTTTAATATCATCATCTTTTAGGGAGTCATTTTCCTTTCCCAATGAGGTTAGTGATGAAGATGACTTGGATAAACTCTCTAAGGACTTTTTGAGTTCTTCATTAGAAGTCTTCAACTCACTTACAATATCATTTAAGGATTTAAATTTATCCTTTAGTGTAGAACATTAAATGCATCAAAATCATAATTAGAGTGTGGAAAAATACTTACCTCTTTGGAGGAGTCCTCTTGAGCCATGAAGCAAAAGTTTGCTACCTCATCTTTTTCTTCTTCATCACTTGAATCATCATTTCAAGTAGCCTTGAGGCTCTTCTTCTTTTCTTTGTGATGATAGGAAGATGACTTTCTTTAGATTCTTCGTTCTCTTCTCCTTTTCATCAACTCTTTGGTCCTACTTGATATTTTAGCATGCTCTTTTTCTTTTTTGTCACTTTCATTTGAGTCACTTGAGCTTGAATAATCTTCTTGAGCTTTAATAATCTTCTTAAGCTTTGAAGGTTAGAGCTTTCTTCTCCTATTTGTGTCTTTATCCTCTTAGCTTCTACATCTCTTCATCTTTCTTGAGAGTCATCTCATAAGTGAGAAGCTTACCAATGAGGGCATCGGTTGGCACTTTCCCAATCTCAGGATTGGACTCTTGAATGTTGCATACTTTTGCACCAAATTTATCTAATGGAAGAGATTTGAGGATTTAAGTATTTACCTCATAGTTGGTAATAGTCCTTCAAAACTTTTTCATATTTGTGATAACAGACAGGAGTCTATTTGTCATTTCAGTGATGCTTTCATGGTCCATCATCAAAAACTCCCACTCTGTCACATATATCTCCAACCTACTTGATCTCATAAAAGTTGTGCTCTCATGATAGTTTTCTAGTGATTTGCATATGACATGTGCATTTTGGCAATGTTGGACTCTTCCATTTTCTTCTTTTGACATGGAGCTTAGGAGAATAGTCATTGCCTTCTTATTCTTCCCATTTGTCGTTCTTTGTGCATCACTCTATTCTTCTTTTGCAATTACCACCTATACTCCTTCAACCATCTTTGTTAGAGGCTTTCACTCTTCAAGTATACAATCCCATAATTTGATGAGAGCGCTATTAAGATAGATCTCCATTTTATGCTTTCAAAAAGCATAATCATTGCCATCAAAGTGAGGATTAAGGTAAGAGTGGACTCCTTCTTGTGCCATTGATCTTTTCTCACACAATTAAGGCTTGAATTGAGACATGACTCTGATACAAATTGTTGGCCCTTGTGCACCAAAAGGGGGGGTTGAATTGGTGGCAAATTTGAAGT
>CATIWR010100275.1:0-14463 GCA_949677035.1 Omphalea diandra | reverse complement strand
ATGATTCCATTAATGATCTTAATACTGAAAATTGGTTACCATCTCTTCCAAGAAGTTGAATGAAATAATATGTAAGTAAACTTTCAATCTCTTAACATAGACATCCTTTTCAAACTAAATTAAGCTTGTTTGATAATTCTTGTATATTTTTATGTTTATTATTGGTTACATAATATTAATTTGTGATCATAATAAAGTACAAACATATTAATTTTTGTTTATTTCATGTTTGTAGGTTATGAAAAAAAGGAGAAGGATGATAATTATTAAAGAAGTTGGACTCAACTCTCAATTTTTATTTTATGAATTGATGTGTTATGCATTTTATTTAGAGAATTGTTTAAAACTAAGCGATGAATTTTTGTGGTATTGTTTTTTTATTAAAATATAATTTTCAATTATGAGCTTAATGTTGGACTTGCATGTAAGATATTAGTTATGCTTAAATTGTTTTGTGTGATATTTACCAATTTATATGAATTATTTGTTATAAATTAGGATAATTGATTTTCAAATTAATATTTAATGGGGTAATAGTTTTATTTTTTTTTATCATTTTTATTATTTTTTCTAAATCTTTTTTATGTTTTTATCATTTTTTTGTAATCTTCTACTATTGTTCTCTTGAAATATAAAATCTAAAATATACATTAAATGGGGCATGTGAACTGGATCGATTAGACCGTTCGAATTGGTCAACTTAGGAACTAGTCATATAATTAATTCAACTACTGATATGATTTTAACAACATTGATATAGATCATACCATTCATATCTTGCCTATCAAATCAAAGATTAACCAAAAAAATTTTGGAGTTACAATGAAGTTCTAGTCTAAGTCAACCAATTGTTTCATTTTCCCTTACTTTATGATGACTATCACCTTCCATGATATTTCCATTATTATGGGTCTAAAGCCATTTTAGGGGGGAGGGGGGAACTAATTGTACTTGTATGCCTAAAGATGTATCTAATAAGAAAAACTCACATCTTACCTCAATATGTAGAATAAATGTTGTTTTCTCAATAGGCAAGATATCCTACTAACAAATGAAGAATATGAAATAGTTATGTTGTATTTCATAAGTTTTTGTTTAGACTTTCTTTTGTGTGACAAAATCTTGTTATAGTGGCCTTATAATTGTCCTATAGTAGAGTCTTTATTCTTTTAATACAAGCCTTATTCATTTGTGTTGTGATATGGGCAAACTGCTCTGGTTTTATGTCAAATCACCAGAGATTGTGGTTAAAAAGATACCACTTTTTTTTAAAAAAAGAATCAAACTTATGTGTAATAATAATAAAGTGAATGGTACTGGCCTCCATTATCTAAGTTAGCATGGGGGATAACTAGTGTTTTATTATACTTGATTGCATTAGCAATGAGTGCATGATAGAAGCATATGATAAGGTGTGATCATACAATAAGCACACCGAGTTTTGTTCTTTTTGCATGATCTTTAAAAAAATTAGGAGTAAACATCAAGGTTTGAATTTGATGAATAACTTAAAGGAATGAATGATGAGTCATAGTCTAATAGAACCAAATTATGAGTATATTTTATTATAATATAAAATTTAAAGGATTAATTAATTAATTACGGAAAAAAATAGGTAGTTCAGATTATTAACCCATTAAATAATAAAATATCTATTTGTCCTAAAAAAGAAAAAAAATTATACCCAGGTTATTGGGCCTTAAGACATAAAAGCAGAGGTCACTTATCGTAAAATATATTATGGACCTGTGTCCACCTTACATCGTGGTCCTAGCTTTAATGCGCATCTATTTTTAATGTTTTATGAAATTACTTTTAGTCATACATATGAGATTTATAATTTCAAAATAACAATTTAATTGGTTTCTACAATTTAAAATTTTCAACTTTGATTTTTTTTACTCTAAAAGTTTCTTTTCCTATTCAAAATCATGTAATTTTTGTTCGAGATCTCTTCTTTACTAGAAAATCTAGCATTTGTATTCGTGATCATTATTTTCAGAATATATACTGATATAACTCCTTATTCTCTGGTTTTCATGTTCTTAAAGCTTATCATTTTTGCTTGAATATCAACGATTGTTTGTTTGATTTTTCTTTTATATTGGAAAACATTGTATTTTTTTTTCGTATTCGTGAAAAAGTATTCTTATACTGTTATCATTATTAATGGATGAGAATATGAAAAATAATGATTTACAAATTATCTTAGTTCCTAAAGTTCAAAATCTCGACTCTTCTCTTAATATAGGTAACATTCATCTATGTTTACTGTCTTTTGTTGATGAATGTTATGTAGAATATTAATGTACATGCATATTATTATTAATTTATCTATAGTTTACTAGCAAAGTATCCGGTTAATTGAAGGTTTTGTTAATTATTAACTTTTTGAATTTATAAATTGTAGATATTTTTTACGATTATTTATATAGTATTTTTTTTATCAGTAGTGTATGTTTGTTATGAATTCAATATATTTTCTTTTTAATAGTGAAATTAACAATGAATTTTTGAAATGCACATTTTTATTAGTGTTAAAAATGCAAGTACATTTGTTATGAATTACAAGTACATGGGTATTGAATTGTAGGTATATTTGTACTGCATTGTTTGCACAATATCAAGAATAATTTACTTTCAATTCAATTTCAAAGTACAAATAGTTCAATACTAACGTACCAATATGTTTATTCTAAGAATAATTTAGATATAGTCATATATGAATGTATTCAACACCAAAAATCAGTCAAGTTGAAAGAAATGAAAATTAAAATAAACAACGAAAATAATTTATTAAAACAAATGATGTTAATATATTTTTAGATTAAGTATAATGTATTAATGGTTTAATATACATATATTATTCTTTATAGTTTAATAGTAATGTACATATAATAAAAATAATATGTTCAACATAAAACAAAACTTAGAGACAAGGTATTGGATTTACGGGTTGGGCACACATAATCTGACCCAACCCGTATCCACAATTATTATTAGTTAATAATAATTAGTGAAGATAAATATGAGAAGTGTAATAACTATTAAACAATTATCTAAGAGGAGTAGAGTTGTATTCAAACGGAAAGATAACTTTATGAATAAAAATGAGTTTAATTCTCTCTCCTTTTCTTTTCTTCACATTCATGCTATTTGTAAAGAAATATTTTTTGAAAAAAAAATAAAACTCTCTATTTGTAAAGAAATATTCCACTTGTGCATGGTTTATCATTTTAGGCATGATCCATGAATTTCTTAGTGTAATTCATGGATAAGTAATCAAATCTAACAATGATATTAGAGCCTTAAGTTAGACGTGCTAAATTAGAATTTTTAATTTTGAAATTCTTAGAGCCCTAGGTTAGAAACGTGCTAAATTAGAATTTTTAATTTTGAAATTCTATGTGATTGCTCTTATTCATCTTCTATAATTCATTCTATGATGTTAGAAACATGTTTTTGAACATGCACATTATTTTCATTTTTTACTGCTATTATTTCTTTTAAAGCATGTTAACATGCTAATTTTGAAGGACTATTACTTTTGTTTTGCTTAATATCTCACTATCAAATTATGTTCATTTTATGGTAAAGTTTGTAAGCTTTAAAATGATATATAGATCGCATGTTTTGGTTCAGTATTGAGAGAGTTATGATCTTCCAAAAATTAATCGTCGTTTTTTAAAATTAAATTTCTAGAATTAAAGATGATTTTATGTGATCTTTGAGATATTATAACTTCCTATGTATAGTATGATTTTGTGTATTATTATACCATTTAAAGTTTGATATGTGGTCTTTAATTTGAGATATTATATGTATGATTTCAATCAGTATAATGTGAGATATTTCAAATCAAAGTTGGCAACTCATAACAAAAGTTCTAAAATTCAGTTTAAGTTTTTGAGAAAGATGACATTAATTTCTGTTTTTTCATCCTTTTGACTTTAGATAATGTGCAAGGTTGGATTGAGGAAGACCATTATGTATATCTAAAAAGGTCCAATGATAAGTTTGTAATTATGTCATTATATATGGATGACATTCCAATAACTGAAAATGATGTGGAGTATGTTAAAAATCTAAAAAGATGGTTTCATCAATTTTGAAATGAAAGATATAGGTGAAGTAGCATATATCCTTGGAGTTAAGATTTCAAAAGATCGCTCAAAGAATTTAATATCTCTTTCACAAGAGTTCTACATCAAGAAAATCCTTGAGCGATTCAATAAGCAAGATTTCAAACTCATAGATACTCTCTTTGGAAAAGGTGAAGTTCTTAGTCGAAGGATGTATCCTGAAACATCAGAGGAAAAAGAGGAAATGAGTAAAGTTTTGTACTTAAGTGCAATTGGAAGTCTTATGTATGTTATGATATGTACTAGACTTGATATCTACTATGTTGTTGGTCTGGCAAGTAAATATCAATCCAGCCTTGGTCAAACACATTGGAAAGCAGTGAAGAGGATATTAAGGTACCTCAAAGGCACAGGTGATTATTCATTGTGTTATCAAGGCAAAGATCTGCATTAGAAAGGCTAAATTGATGTTGATTGGGGAAGAGATTTAGATGAAAGAAAATCTACCTCTAAATTTGCTTTCTTACTCAATAATGGTGCAATATCTTAGAGTAGTAAAAATCAATCATGTATAGCCCTATCAATAATGGAACTTGAATTTGTGGCTTCTTCAATTGCTATGTAAGAGGTGGTTTGGTTAAGGAGGTTCTTAGAACATTTGACAAAAAAAAGGAAAGATGTTATAGAGCCAGTTCTCAAAACTTGTGATAATCAAGCTGCTATAGCATATACAAAAGACCCAAAGTTCCATGCAAAACCAAACACATCGATATCAAACACAACTTTGTAAAAGACATAGTAGCACGCAAAAAAGTGAACATAAAGTACATTTCCACTCAATAAATGGTTGCATATCCCTTTACATAGCTCATTCCTAAAGATGCATACTTTAGCATGTTAAGTAATTAGGTCTATGTAGGTGTTGAATGTACTTGTAAAACTGATTTTCCAAAGATGTTTACATGTGTATTTTTTTTTAAGACGTCAATGATTTTTTTTGGATTTATATATATGTTATATAATGTGAATGAGTACATATTTGATATGATAAGTATGTCACACATGTACGAGATTGGCCTTCTCACATAGGTAATTGTTTTTGTTACTCAATGTAAACGAAGATGAGACAAATTTAAGTTATAATATTTGGGTGATAATAAAGAGAAAAAATAAGTTAAGTTCAAAATGTCGCCTTTCTATGTGAAATAAAGGAATCTATTAATAAGTTGTATCAGCTTAAAGTGGTTGTTATGAAACACCACTTAATATATAAAATGCCAAATTTGAGTTATGATGAATATATTATAAAAAGTATGTTGGTAGAACTCATAATTAAACGTTATGTATGTCTAATCACAATTTCTACTGTATTTATAATTTGTATGACATACTCTTCATGGGACAAGAGATAATACTGTAATATGTGATTCATACCACATATGCATAATTTGACCAATTGAAAAAATAAAATTAATGATTAAATGACTTTATTTAGTGTAAGATCCTCAAGTTTATAAGTAATCACGTATTGGTATCCTTATGGCTCTAGTATGTGTTCACAATTTGTATTTAACGTTTGTCATCTTAGAGTGTTGCTAGAAGATCATGATTTGATTTGGTTGAATAAGGCATCTCTAGAAAAGCAAGTTAAATAAGAATTGTGGAGTTCGAGAACAAAGAAGGTCATTTTGTATTATCACATTGACATGTGTTTATTATTAGACCGATCATGTTTTATCTTAGTGATATAACATAATAATAAATGCCAATAGATCTAATATGAAATGAGATCTCATAATAAAAATGTGATAAAATGGAATATACAACATACTCCAAGATTTTTTAATCGAGACACTATACAATCCTAACAAATATATAACAAAAATACTCTCAAAGTATGCATAGTCGTACGACTTATTTAATAAGTATCAACCTCATGAATAGAGAAAAGAGTTGATCACATCATATGTGAGTGGGAGATGTTGGATTTATGGGTCGGACACCCATGATATGACTCAACCCGTATCCACTATTATTATTATGATTAGTTAATAATAATTAGTGAAGACAAATATGAGAAGAGTGATAACTATTAAACAGTTATCTAAAAAAAGCAGAGTTTTATTCAAACGGGAAGATAACTCTCCAAATAAAAATAAGATAACATAATATTGTTATCAGTAGATTTTTATTCTCTCTCCTTTTCTTTTCTTCACATTCATTCTCTCAGAGAAATATTATTTCACAGAAAAAACTAAAACTCTCCAGCTTGATTTCTCCTATGTGGATTACGTAAGAGATAAGTAATCTAAATCGTGATAATTAATTTCACTTCATTATTTAGTTAATATGATTAGAATTCAACTTGTGCATGGTTTATCATCTTATGCATGATCCATGAATTTTTTAGCGTAATCCATGGATAAGTAATCAAATCTAATACAAAGGAACACAAAGAAATATATATTAGCTAAATAATTTATATGAACAAACTATTTTACTTAGTACAACTATCGATATTAGATACTAACAAACTAAAAACAAACATTTCTTTTGTAGCATAAGAATAGTAGTATTAACTTGTTATCAACAATCTTATTGTAAATATTGAAAGATTTATATTTTAGTCAACAACTAAAATAAAAAAATTTTAACAAAATTTAAAATGTTGTTAATGTGATAACATTAATAAGAGAAAAATTAATAATCATAAAAAAAGCTGAAAATCGGTATAAAATAAAATGAAAAATTTACCTGTTGTAGAACAAAATTTTATTATTGATGAAATAGTTATTCTGTTTTTGAGAGTTGAAGTCAGGCTGTTGATAGCGGAGAAAGTCGAAATAAAGAGCAGCTGAAATATGGCGAAAATGGGACAAATGTGAGAAAATAGCAGCGAAAATGAATGCAGCCAAAATCACGAGTAATTAAAAAATAACTAGTGCGAAGCGCATTTTTGTGAATGTGTTTTCATTTTTAAAAGATGACACGTATGGTACCAACGGGTTATCTATTATCCAAAGTCGGACTCATATTCGGATTTGTTGAACCGACCCACTGGCCCCAACCCGTTTCAACGCATAAAATTCGCGCAAATTCTAATTATCTTTCCCCACCTTCTTCCAATCAACCAAAGGGAAACGCAGAAGAAGCATAAAGGAAGCAAAATCCTTTCACAGGTTTGGCTCTTTCATAGTTTCGATTTATCGTTTTCGACTAGTTTCGCTTTCTAGGGTTTAGAAACTCCACATTGAAATGAAATTTTATCTTTTTCGACTATTGAATCTTAATGACGGTCGGTAATGAGCTCGATTTTTGTCTCGTATTAAATAGCATATACATGATAATTTGGATTTAAAGGGCTCTCCCTTTATTTGAATCAGCATATCTTGAGATATTATCGTATGATTGTTGTGTGCTATATTATCAGGTTTTAATCGTTGGAGTATATCGTTCGTGTGGTTGCAGTAGTCAAAGATGGCTGGAGAAAGGAGAGTGCACCCTGACTGTATAAATGCATCTAATCCCTACCATGAGTGTGTTGAATATTGCTTCAGAAAGATTTCTGAAGCCAAGTCACGAATGGATAAAAGAGAAACAGGTATTTGTTTCAACTATCTTGCCGTTTAGTTCACATTTCTTAAGCATTTTTTGCTATATAGTAATGATAAAAAAGAGCATGCTGCTGGGCTTTTGCCCATTTGTGCTAATGACTTCTGTTTTTTGAATTTGACTCCTTCATAAGTTTGTTCGCTTTCAAATTTATGGGATTCCATTCCTTTAATGTGGACAATCATGGTTAGTCGTACTTATCTGTTTACCTGATTGACATATCTCTTTACACTATGTAAGAAGTTGTGCAAGATAAAGGTGGAATTGGTCAGTCCACTGTACTTGCTTCAGAGCAAGATGAGGAGCAGCATGGTAAAATACTGGATTCTGAAGAACATTCTGATGATGACAATCATCCAGTCCAAGAAAATGTTGAAGGAGATGTAACAAAACTTACTGGGAGGCAGAAAAAATTGTTTGAGTTGAGACTTAAGATGGTAACTTTCATTCAACTTTTAAAGTTATGGATTCCATATTCTGAGTTCATTAGATGTAACTATTAAGCTCTTCCATTTTGTTTTCATTTTCCATTATGGCGATGGAGTTCAATTGAAATTAATTGTTGGTTATGACCATATGCAGAATGAGGCAAGAAAAGCTAATCAGACGGCGATGGTAGCTGAGAAGAAGAAAATGGAAGCTGCACCAGAGTCAAGGGGTATTTCTAAACAAAAGTGGCTTGAGGAAAGAAAGAAAAAAATTGGCAAACTTTTAGATGCAAACGGCTTAGATATGACGAAGGCATATATGCTGGATACACAAGAGGCAGCAGAGACAAAATATAAGAAATGGGAAAAGGATCCTGCTCCATTTGGTTGGGATGGTATATTCAGATCTCTTCTTCTTAATCCATTTCTATTTCATCATGCTCTCATTTAGTTCTGTTTTCACCTGCTCTGTTTCTTTCTTGTTCTGTTACATACAGGGGTCCATTTTATTTCCCATTGTAACAAAAATATGCATGTTTACATCTATGATAGTTGTTTCTTGTGGTATATGTTCTTATATTGTTGGAATGAGGGAGTATGTCTATGTCAGTGGTTCCTTGGAGCACATCATGTGGAGTAACTCATGAATCAGCATTTTGTCCTTGGTGATATTGGTTGTGTCATTTTAGTAAGATATCATTTCAGGTCTTAATCTGAACATGAAACTGATACATATTGCTTGAACAGTTTTCAATCAGAAGACGCTGTACAATGCATATAAAAAGCGGACAAAGAATGTTGAGGTTGACCTAGAAGAATACAACAAGATGAAAGAAACTGATCCTGAGTTCTATCGTGAAGCCTCAAGTCTCCAATATGGGAAGGTACTACTGTTGTTGAAATTATTCTTTCTGGCAGATGTAAATTCAGGCCATTTGGATGAATGTATTTCTGTCAATCTTTTAGGCACCTAAGATCTCGGAAGAGAAGATCGACAGGATGGTAAAGGAACTCAAGGACCAGGAGAATAAACGCACGTCATTTAGTCGAAGGAGAAAGTTCCATGAAGAGAAGGATGTTGACTCGATCAATGACCGTAATGAGCATTTCAACAAGAAGATTGAACGAGCTTTTGGTAAATACACACTGGAGATTAAGAACAATCTTGAACGAGGAACTGCTTTGCCAGACTAAGGTGTGTGCTTATTGTCATGCTTTATTTGTTAAGAATGGTGGGCTAAGCTTGAAATACGTGTTCTCTTATGCCTTATGTAAATCTGCAGAGATTGCTGTTTTTTTTTTCCTTTTAAAAAAATTGTGACAAATTAGATTCTAGACTATTTTATTATTTTAACAGTACAAAATCTGATTCCATGGTAAAAAAAAAAAAAAGTTGTGCTGGTTGATTTTTAATTGAAGCTTCATTTGGAAAGATGAGGATTTGAAGCGAAAGGTTTTTGAATTTGACACTATTTTAGTATTTGATGATTTTCCACTTTAAAGATTATCTAAATCCACTTGCATTTCAAATGTGCTTTTTTTGTTTTATGGGACCTTAAAAGAAATTGGAATATTCTGTGATATGCATGCTTTTTCCGCTAATATAACACTTCTATTTTTCAACTAGATTATGAATTTAACTAATTTTTCAAGGATTTTGTTGAACTAGTCATTGTACCACGTGAAATTCATGATCAATTTACTTCTACAATTATAATGTAAAACACAACACATTCCACTTAAAAAGTAGAAGCTTTTTTTTTTTTTTTCCTTTATATATAGATTTCATATTCACATGCCTATGCACAATTTTTCCTCATCCAATTCAAATGAGAAACTTTTGTATCATATTTCCATTTTCTTTTTCAAATTTAAATCATTAAATTTTTGTATGATGCAAACAGTCAATCATTAACGTTGGGATGTTAACATATTATGAAAAGGTAATTGATTAAATAGTACAAAAAATGATTAAATTCCCATGAAACTTTTTGATAAATTCTTTAATTTGTTTATTTTGCTTTAATTTCATTATGTCAACTTGGCCGATCAGCAATATGTATATCTGATTATTTGCAAATAACTTCATGTGCTAATTAGGGTTTATATAATTAGCACTATGTTTGTTAAAGGGTTAATGAAGGTTAATAGTTAAGGGGGTTAACTATTAACTTTTATTCACTTCTTTGTATAGATTGTATTTTGTGGTTAACTATTAATCCCATTAACTGTTAACTCATTTTTAATGTATTTTTGTTAACCTATTATCTCCCAATTAATAGGGTGAAAGGATGATGGAGAATAAAAAATGTTATTTATTATATTGTATTAGTATTAATATAAATAATATAAAGCTAAACATCATAAGAAATAAATAAATATTATTAACATAATAATGTAAAATATTATTATATAATAATTATTAGTAATATAAAATAATTACTAATCTAAATATTATTAAAATAGTAATATTAATATTATAAAATTTTATTAATATAGTAATTATTACTAATATATCAAAATCATTAATGTAATAATATGATTATTATAAAAGTTACATTAGTATACTAATAAAAAATATTACACACACACAAAAATAATTATAATTATTTAATCATTATTAATATTATTAAATAATATTAACTGAAAATGAATATAAATAATTATAATATCAATCTTATATTTTTAATATAATACCAAACATAATGAACTGTTACTCTATAACATTTTATTCTCATTCTTTATTCTCTTAATTATTACACTTTTTATTGTTATTCCGATGACTATTAACCTATATTTTGACTCTACCAAATGTATCCTAAGTGTCACTCTCTTCATCCCAAAAAAATTGTCCACTATTTCTTTTTGGGATGTTCCAAAATGCATGTCCATTTTTACTAAATCAAGAATATTTATAAGCAATTTTTCTAATTTACTCATTAATTATTCTCATTAAATATAATTAAAGATATAAATGAGAAAACATACTATAAATGGTGAGTTGGCAAAACATTAAATTTTTTTTTTAAACAATGTTAAAATTGGATAGTGACAACTTTCTTGAGACAGAAGTATTATAAGAACTTAATTGAACAAAACCTACGTTCAGTATAGCTCTTTTATACCCATGATAAATTCATAAATAACCTTTACAGACTTTCATACTCTTATCATATATATAATATGGAATCATGAACTAACAACAAGATAATAAAGAATTAAGTTAATGTATTATAATGCTTCTAGTACTGTAGCATGCAAGCTGTCCGATTCAAACCTTGACCATTCTTCCATGTTGGACATTATCACAAGGAACAAAGAACAAATTTTTTTTTTTCTTCCTTTGGCTCATACGTTGGTCTTTCCTCTTCATATAGCATAGATGTAGACCAAAATCTCAAATTTGATGCAATTGTACCTGTTGAAAAATGTGAAAAGTTTTTCTTAAATGGTTGTCTGTGGGCTATAATACAATTGAGATATTAGTTTTCACTTGGTGAATTGTGTATTTTGGTCATTGTTTTATGTTTTTAACCTACTAATTTCACATGTAGAGTTTGCTTAATTGCTTTTGGAGCATGTTACTTGTTCCATGTACTCTGGAATGTCCTGATGATGGTGACTTCTGTATTAAGTATATGTCAAAAAGTTTATCGGATTTTTTTTTTCATGGTATTGATCCGCATCACCACTTATGCTTTATCTTAACTTTGAATTGCAGCTTATCATATGTACAACTGACTGTAAAATTCAAGATCTGAGACTGCAGCAGTTGGTTTTGTGGCTCCAGGATCTTCAAGCACTATCTGGCAAAAGCTTCACTGCTAGGTACGAATATGTCTAACGTTTGATAGTCAACCAATAACTATTCAAGTTTGTGGCAGTTGTAAATTTCGAGCAACTTAACTCTATGATTTGAGATTGTGAGGTTGTGCCTGTTCATTACTCAGTCATCACAAGTTTTTAAATGTAACATATGCTTAATACAGCTTCTGTTCAATTAAGAATTGTGGAAGTTGTGGATCATCGAGTGCCTAGTTTGTACCTTTACCGGTTCAAATTTCATCACTTAGTAATTGGATATCGTCTCCTTGAAGATAAATTGTAAAACTATTGTGTAAAAGGGACAATTATACAGCGCATCTGGTATGATGTTCCTTCAATCACATAAATTAATATTCCAGAAGTGTGCAAGTGCAAGGTGCACTAGAATTCTGAGTGCAATTAAATTTTAGCTACAGGGAATATCTCCCTTGATTAGAACTGCAAGTGTTATTTGCATTGAAATCATAGGTCATTGACTGTAGTAATTTTTCTTTTCCCCCTTCTATTTTAAACAATGTTTTTAAAATCAGACAGGAAATCAAATTGGTCAGTAGATCGGTTTTCAGTTCGGCTAGTTTGATTGATTTGATTAATAGAATAGTTTTTTTTATTTTAAAAAAATATAAATGATATTTTTAAAAATTAGAAAAAAAATAATATAATAGAAGTAATTGATCTATGTTTTAAAATGTAAATTCTTAGTGAAAAGTGTAATATTTTAAATTTTTAAATTTTTTACAAAACGATTTAATTTTATATTAAATTGATTTGAATTGATTTTCATTTTTGACTTTTTTTTAGTTTTAATCAGTTTTTAAATAATTAATTTTTTAACACTGAATTGAATTAAATTACCAGTTAATTTTTTATTTTATTGGTCCGATAGATTGTTTTAAAATATAGAAACAGGATCTGTTTATAGCCAACCGATACGTCAAAGAAACAAAACCTGCAGCATTGCTTGGTGGTTTGAGTCGCTTGACCGTAATGCCTGGAAATAATAGAAGATGATTGTCAAACAAACATTGCGGATAGGAAGGGGAAAAATCTGACATGCTCCTCAGGCAAGCTATGTCGCTTGGCATTGTAACATCATTTAGGTTTGAGCTCAAACAACGTCAATCCAACAAATTAGCCTCAGGCAACAGCGTCCTTTTTGACAGATCAACACATTCTTCACCGATTCACACAAACTTGTCAGTACATTTGAATTTTCAGATAATCTTTGACAGTACTCCTTATTTTAAAAAATATCTTTTACAACATAAAAAGTATTTTAAAAAATTTTTAAATATAAAAATAGAGAAATTCATATAAATTTCCATAGATTTTTGATATTTTTAATTGTTATTTTATTTAATAAATATTAATATTCAATAAAATCAAATGATTATTATGAAATGTAAAAGAAAATTTTGCTTAATAAATAAAGTAATAATAAATAGATATCAATTAATATCTTGTACAGAAAATTGAAATATTTTAATGACAATTAAAGTTGAGAGTAAAGTTTGATTTTTTATATGTAAAGAGTCAAATCAATTCTCTTTTCTAAAATTTTTTAAGAAAATTAGAGTATATTAAAAATTATTTTTTAAAATTAAAATTTTAAAGTAAAAAATTTTATTCAAATAAAGAGCTATCGTTGATGCTCTTAAAGCCCGTGAAAAAAATATCAGAGTTCAAATCTAAAAATAAAAATATAGAGGGAGGAATTTGATTATCTAATTTTTTTAAAAATATATATTTTAGGAATATTAAAATTTACTATTTAATTTATATAAAAAATATTATATTTTTTATTTGTGAATTTCACTTTTATATTTTCATCTACATAAAAAAAAATATTTTTCTATTATGTCTTTAAGTAATTCAATGAAATTCAAAATATATATTATTAATCGATTTTGATTTAAATAATTTTTTTGAAATATTAACAATTCAAATGATTGATGAACTATAAGAAACTGTAATTTCTTATGAGTTTCTTAATTTTTTTTATGTAGATTAATTAAATAAATATATAATTGCATTAAGAATATTTTTTAAAAACTTTTTGTAAGCAAATCAAAAGCATTAATTTTAAATTTTTTAGAAAAACATTGTATCTAATTACATATATAAATTTTATATTTCTAAAAATTTACTTTCTCAAAAAAAGTGATATCTGAAAAAAAGTACTAAATTTAGGCAATCAAATACTCTCAAAGGAGAAAAAATAAAAGAAATATCTTATAATTTTATATTTTTACACTTTAATAAGATTTTTTTTTTTTTTCATGACAAGGGGCTAATATGTGTTTTGAATCGTTTGCAAAAATAAGTTAAACTTACACCATTAAAAATCGTTAATATAATATCGCATTGATATAGCAGTGACATGGCACAAAATGCCAATATGTAATTTTTTTATATGACATTGTGGGATCCATAAGTGCATATATATATATATATATATATATATATATATATATATATATATATATATATATATATATATATATATATATATATAT
>CATIWR010100263.1:0-25007 GCA_949677035.1 Omphalea diandra | reverse complement strand
CTCTCTTACAAGCTCAAACTTTTAGATTGAGTGATTCTTTATTTTCTAGCACTCCTACGACAAAACCAGCTCACCCTCTTAGTGCCATTTTTTGCATCTCAAGCAACAATGCAAATTCTGTCAATCTTTAAAGCCTATATCAGAAGAACAAAACTGTAAATTAAAAAACTTTATGGTAGCCTTTTGCGGTCTACCAGTAGTCAGTTTGATGGTGGGACCAACCAAACTGCAAATCAATCAACTGTCAAGCTTTGACTTTAATATTGTCTGTATCTCAAGCAATAATGCAAATTCTGGCAAATTTCAAAGTCTATATCAGAAGAACAAAACAGAACATGATAAATTTATTGCAGTCTTTTGTGGTCTACAGTTGTGAGTTTGATGGTGGGACCTACCGAACTGCAAATCAATCAACCATTAAGCTCTGATATTAATATAGTCAATAACAGAGATATTGATGTTCGCAATAACTAGAAGATGCTAAAAGATGCAACCAAAAATTTCAACTCAAACATCAAAATACCTGTCTTGCAAACTGCAGCAAAGGAATTTGCAGCTTGAGCTAGATATCTATCACAAATAGAGTCATCACTAATACTTCCTTCGGCTTCTTCTATCAGTGCATTCCACTCAGAGTGATCCCCACTCAATAGAATTTGACAAGCCTTCAAAAAATAGCGGAGGGGAAAAACAGAGAAGTTAATTTAAAATGTAACAAGAGCTTGCCATCAAAGAACAGACCCACAACAGAACTGAATTTAGGTATTACATCAATTACATTCAGTTGATGCAAGAAACGTCCTTAGTTCTCAAATCCCAATCAACACAGTTCTGCTTTGGCCAGCTAGTTCCTACTCATCATTCAGTTTTTTTTATTCCCCTTAAGATTAATAAGAGACAAATCTTGTTTACGTGGACCACTATCTTTCTTTTGGAAGAGCAATAAAAAATTTGGTTCTAAGAATGCTCCATATCACCAGATCAAGTGATGGTGTAAACATAGGCAAGGACACTGCTAACTCACACCTAAAATCAAAACCACAATCAGTGCACAAGTTCAGTGCTTCATCAAATTTCCGCAAGGACCATAACATGATAACAGTACCAAAAAGGATATCAGTACCAAATACATTTCCTAATCATCTCCACCAACACACAAATACCATCTGTAAATGAAGTGGAACCATCAAAATGAAGACCAACAGAAAGAACAACGATAATTTTTAAGTCCAATGATACTAAATACCTAAATCTTTTGGCGTCTTTATTGTTTTATCCAAACATTTCAAAATAGACAGTTTTACCCAAATTTGCACATAATTGTTTTGATTTTACCAATAGACAAAGTTATAGACGAGAAACATGTACCATTTGATGACAAGACTGTCATGCGTATTAAAAAATTGTCAATCTTTAATCATGTGACCTGCAATTAGATGATTTTTTTTAAAAAAAAATTAGATTAGCTATTAAATTTTTAATCACAATTAAAAAATAGTTTTAAAAGAAAAATAAAATTGATAGTCTCTAAGTTTTTTAAATTTTCATATGTTTATGGGTCTCACAATTGAAAGAAAAATCTTTTAATACACATTTGACTGCTACATCAGTACGGAGACATGTCTCTTGCTTTCCAACTTTGATCACAAATAATTGAAATTATTTGCTCCAACTTTATATTGAGATTTGGGTAAAGTTGTGAAAACATGAAAAGGTTTGGATATTTAGTGTCACTAGACCTAATTTTTATGCTATTCACTCCAGCATCACTCTAACAGATGCATCCCTGGATTATTTATCAACCATCAAGATAAGAAATGAATGAATAGAACTGAACCAAGCTCCTGATATTTTCACAATGACTAAACTTACATATTTTCAACTTAGATCAAATTCTTACAAATCAGAATTTTCATGAAAATTTGACTGTTCCACTGTCACAGTTTTGCTCGACAGAATTCTGCATTCATGGTCAACTACTTAACAAATAACCTTTCTACTTGGCAGCCTAATAAAAGCAAGGCTGGAAAAGGTAAGAGACTTTGGACCTAAGATTGGATTGTTTCAAAAAGCTACAGTCCTATTTTAGTAGGATTTTTGTTTAACAAAGGGGATCTAACCAGGGCAACACTAGATGTCTTACCCGAGAGGGGCAAAAAATTAAAGAAACAAAAATTATGCTTTCAGTTTATATAGAAACCCTTTGATCCTATACAAAAAGTAACAATCTGTTAAAACAAATAAAAAAAAAATATTGCTGCTTATATATATAAAACAATCAAATAAAAATAAAATTTACTATAATTTTATTTATAGAATTTTTACGAAGGCATTAAACATTTCAACCTCAGATTTTACTTGGAATAATCTTATTGCAAAATCAGTCACATTGATAAAACTCAAAAGGTACACATTAATGTAAAACAATTTAACTCAACAAAAACACATGAAACCTTGAAATGAAAAGAATATAATTAAGCATAAAACAAATAAATAACATAACAAAAAGAAAAATTTGTGTTAGTATAATGGTTCAAAAATGAAACATGCATATAAAGGTAAAGTAATATTTAAAACGAATAAACTACTCGAACCAAAAAAAAAAGATAAATGAATTATTAACCTGATATTACAATAAAACTCTGATTTTCCAAAAACCATATATTTTATTTTACAGTTCTGTTGTTCTCAGCATATGAACTTTATGTCATGATGAATTGATGATATAAATTAGTAAGAATAATGACAGGTTCAAATAATTTCTAACAAAGGAAACACTAAGTGTTTACCATATTCATAACTCCTAATTAATTTAATTTCTTTTTTTTTTTTCAGGCTGTGCAGCAAGAAATCAGCATGTTGTTAGTTTTTCATATCTTGTTCACTCCATTTAAATAAAATTCTTACTCTGTCTGTGACCTAATTAAGATGCAGAATGAACCAATTAGCTACATTTTAACAGAGAACAAGTGATGCAACTCTAATCAGAAAAGGCTGACCTCAATAACTTGGCACCAACTTTCCTAGAGCCTTGGTGTCTAGACACCAGAAGTGATGTGGTTTAAGAATATAGAACTCAAACGAAATAATCTCCACTACAAAATCCCTCTCTTTCCCACAAATTACTTCCAATGTCACCATCAGTAATATCCCAACAAAATCCTCCAAGCATAAAACTACTTGTTTTAGTATATTCACATTTCACACACTGATCATACATCCCTTTTCATACCAAGGCAATCATTGTGTGAGCATAGGCAAATCCAAATACACAAGGTGTTTGCATAACCACAAAAATTTGAAGTTACTAGCTGTATTCTGAAAATTTAAGAGCAACAATTTGAAATAAGATACTACCATAACTATGCTCAACTCTTAAAAAATTTATATAAGAATATAAGTTAAGGACAAGGTATAAGATACAAGTAATAGATTACTTGATCAAATTTTACAGGAACTTACTTGTAATGCTCCCCAGAGGCCTAGATTTTCCAAACAAAATACCACATTCTCATGCATTCTACTGAGCACTCTTTTGGTACTCTGAAGATCCTGAAGATTTTGACAGTCACCTGTCTTCTTGCGAAGTTCTGAAATGCACTGTCCATATCACGAGAAAATGGCAAGTAAACCAAGTCTGAATTGAAACAAAATTATGATAAAAACATAAATAATATCAACATACCATGCACTTTATCTCCTCCAGTTTACTACAATAACTCGTATAGGAACTAGACATGTCAGTTGCATCAGGACCATATACATATATTTTAACTACAGGAGATGCTACAAAACTTTCCAACTCTTCATTGTCTTCAACTGAATAAACCTGAAAATGGCGCAGGGAAGAGCGGGGTTGAAATATATTTGAGATCCAGGTTTAAGGCAGTGGAATAACAAGATCACTAAGACCACATGTACAATAGAACCAAATCATGGCATACACCTAGCACATAACGGGAATTTGGATTTACTTCTTTTATATCATCCACCATGATTTTTATTTGGAGGTACTTGAACAAAAGGATATGGTCTAAAGAGATTCAACATTGAGCTTCAGTTTCATAATATTGTATGCAAGTTCTAAGAATGTGTGACACACTCATCTCCTTCACTACATCCACCATGCGCTTTTCAAAGCTGCAGACAAACTTATCTAATAACTGAGATGTTAGAAAGGGCAGACTCCTAACCATGGTTAACTAGGGAATGTCCATTAAAATGATATTTCCTGTATTGCCTCCCAAGTACAGTATCCAGAGTCTGGAAAATAATGAAAGAAGAATATAATTGCACATATCATTTCATTGATGGGGGAGACAATGAATAATCTAAAATGCCATAAAATATAGGACCAGCGTATCATTTTGTATGCGCATATAAGTGACAGAGAGAAAATAAGCCATGTATTTTAACCCAGGTTGACATAGCCCCAGAAGATAAAATTACCTATATTTTGATGAAAAAATTAAAACTACACGGAAAAAATTGAGCTCGAAATGCATTCACCATTTTTTTTTCTCTCTCTCAACTTGTGCATATACACAATAAGATGGAAAAAAGACATTTGATATATAAACAAATAACTTGCAGCACATTTGGTCATTGAAGGTCTTAATCACAAAAATTCCACAAAAAAGACAAGTTTAAACACTATTGTGACAGTCCAAGTCACACACATTGGCTGCACACTAGATGCTAAAATTTGTTTACTAAGTCAGAAAAAAAAAAAAGGTAGGGTTGAATTAGTGATACATTTCCAATGCTGAGCCAGTTTAACTCTGCATAGGTTTTCTTGAACTGATAAAGTGCTCTCAATTTGAGTAACAAAACTTCGGAGAAAATACCAGTAGTGTACTAAACTTTGAACATTTGCAATGACATGCAATTATGAAAAGACTACAGAGATACAATGTTTAATTGGGATACAGACAAGGCTGAATTTTCAGCTCAGCACAACTCAGCATGGAAAAAAATTTGGAAAAGGACAGCCATATTAGCAGAACATGGGTGCTCCCACGGGTTCACAGCTCTAGTATTAAGTAAGCGACACATTCCATTCGATGAGGTTAGGTCATTTTAAGGAAGGATATAACTGGCAACAATGTGCTTGCACAATGATTAAAGAGAAGAAAAAAAGGCATAAACCCAATGAATATCTCAAACTGGCATTTTACACAACCTACCTTGGCATCAAGTAAATTTTCAAGACTATTGATGCTTTTAGGCAAATTTTCTCGACTTGAAGCACCTGAAAGATAGAAGATATGTGAAATAATTCAGAAAGGGGAAAAAAAAAAAACAGTGGCCGTGAACTCTTTTCTTTAATGAGAAAAGAAACTTTTGAGATTGAAAGAAATGAAAGTAGATGATGCAAGACAAGAAATCCTCCAAGAAATGAATGTAGATGATGAAGGACAAGAAATCCTCCAATATAACTCAAAAGACAACTATAAGCAAGAAAATAAAATACAAGCTAAAAGAGTAACGCCCTGCAATCAAGTTGGATAATATCAAAAGAGACCCCTCAAAAGACAACTACAAACAAAAACATAAAATACAAGCTAAAAGAGCCATGCCCTGTGGATAATGTCGAAAGACACCCCTTTAAAATCTCCGAAGCATAAGCCCACATAGAAGTCAAAAACACAACCTTATCCCAAACGCCCTCCATTTTAATCCAACAAAGATGTTTGAAGGTACTGACACTCCCACTGCTCCTCAAATATTAATAAACCGAAGCAATCCCTAAATCTAATTTTCTTTAACTGCAACAACCATTGCCCAACAACAAATTAAACAATAAGCTCTAGAGGATGAATACATTATTTCATCCAAAGGCTCCATTAACACCAAGAAAAAAAACATGTGCAGGATTCCAAAAAAGGAGGCTTCTTTCCTACCACTAAAATTTCTCCACTTTCTACCAATGAAAGTCTCTAAAAAAATGATTCCAAGTTGTTCATCCCATCTCAAATTTAGAAAGAAGTCACAATGAGTCTCATCATGCTTATAACACATAATAGACCAATCAAGAGTTCAGACTTTGTTAGATCTTCTTTGAAAGAGATAATCATCATTCATCTCCCCTTCTCTTCACTAGTATTTTAGCTTTCTGAATTTAATTTGATCACTGGAAAGATAGGTCTGGCCTGCAGGGATAAATAAGATGCAAATAGAAGGACACAAAACTTGTGAAAGGAATCCAAAGACCAAATTGTTTATCTTTTCCACAAAGCAAATGCATGAGATTTAACAACAGAACCAATGGAAATGATTATGTCATCTGCCTACCTTTTAAATTTCTACAGAAGTGAAAATTCCAAGAGAAAGTATTATCACAACTGTACTACCTTTCCCCACAACCGGCGATGCAGTCATGCCAAATATACGGGGAAGTTTTCCATCACTAGTTTTGTAGAAGACCTACAAAATCATCAAGATAATAAATCAGAACAGGTGACCAACTAAAAAGAAGAGCGTCATAATTCACAGCACATACTTCTGTGGTGTATGCACACCAGTACAAACACAATCTATGTAGCACTTTACTTTCATTATTTCTGCATAAGGATGACTGCTTTTGACTTGGGCATGATGACACTCATCAAATATCAAAAGAGAAATTAACTCCATCCTGATAAAGCTGTGACTTAAGGTATGCAGTAGAATCTGAGGAGTCATAACAAGAACCTGCATAAAACATTCAAAACTACAATATCATCCAAGGGCGTTTGGTACCAACAGAATACAGGCCTGTTTAGCAGCAGATATAGGTCTTTTCTCTTTTTATTTTAAATTTTCTTTTATGTTTCATTTTTCATTTCCATTAGGAAACAAGAATATGTCCATTTCTCGATCATGCTCTACTTCATTCCATTACACAATTTAGATTATATTCAGTGGTAGATGAACAAAATGGACATGAAAAGTTAAATTTGTAGGTGAAACTAATTATTCTCTAAATATAGAGGTAACATTGATGGTAGTGATTATCATGGTGAAGGTGCCAATGGTACTGGCCTCAATGATGCAGCAGCAACACTGATGCTGGTAATGGAGGTTGTGATGGTAGAATCACAGTGGCAGCTGTATTGGCAATGTGGTGGTGTTAATGGTGGCTATAGAAAAAGAGCTTATGCTGTTAATAGCGGTGGACCAGATGACAGTGGTGTGATGATCATGCTGGTGCAGACAGCACCAAGAAGTGTCAGAAGCAAGTAATGGTGCTGCTACGAGTGGCATGGATGCTGGTGGCAGTAAGAGTGGATTTCAAAACGAAGTGGCATGATTCGGTGATAGTATAACTGTTGATAACTTTAGTGTATAGAAAAAAGTGTGTAACACATACATCAAGCCTAAATAGCTACTACAAAGGAACCAAAAAAAACTTCTTTGCAATGAAGTTAGATAAAAATATATAACTTATTGATTTTCTCTTTCAAAAGATATTTATATCAATTGTCTTTTCAATAATTGATAAATAAAATATATTTATTTTTTTCAAAGGCAAAAAATTTTAAGAAAAATAATATTTTGTATTATCAGCACCTGAAAGAAAAAAGAAACCATATCGTTTTGCCTACTAAGGTAGATGTGCAAGCTTTATGTGTATATTTCACTTCTCACTACTAAATTGGCCAGCACTGCTATCAATATCATAATGTTAAACTAAAATTGCCAAAAAAATAAAAGGATTTGAAATTTGAAAAAAAAAAAAAGAGCAAACCAATGACAAATGCAAGATTTGGACCTAAGAGGGGATGACTGAATATAATTCTAAAAGAATAGATCACATCCCTTTTTTTTTTTTTGAAAAATTTATACCATAGTAAAACATAAATTGAAGGTTCGTGTTTTGTAATGTTAAAATTCAACTGATAATGTCCAAGTGAACTAACTGCTAATGACTAAACTGCAATAGAACATTTATTATGGAGTACCATGCAAACCAGGCATTCTACAATCAAATTAGAAGAACAAAAGTGTATTTTTTTTTTTTTAATAAATAAAAGCTTTTAAGAGTTTTCACAATTACTTATTACTTCTCTTCTTCATTGAGACGGTTACATCCATACAACTCTGTCTTATTGTCCTTCCCATGTAAATTCATAATAACAAATATAGAAAATGATTAGAAAAATGATCTAGCCACCAAATGCTTAAGAAAACAAAATGTTTTACAGATTATGAAAAGATTGTGAAAAGACAAGGTTATATCTCAAGAAGGAGAAAGATTCCTTGATCTACAAAGAATGGAAAAATTAATAGGGGAATTAATTAAGTAGTGCAACTACCTCATATTGTTCAACCTCGTTTTCCCAATCACTATGGCTCTTCAAGCGCTTGGACTTCTGACAGTAGATTCCAACCTTGAAATCAATCGATTCTTCTATAACTTTGGCTTGCTAGAAAATAACAACTTGATTCAAACTATGCTTATTTGTCAGGCAAGGCAAAGATTGATACTTAACTTTGACAAATTTCAACCCAAGTTACTAAACTTGACTTAAGAAGAGAACACCAATCCACAAAATTTTTTTACTAGACTTGCCCAAGCCTTGTGCGTCAACTGAATTAGAAACATAAAAATAACACTGATAGTATCGCTAGAGAACCGCAATAGCAGGGCATTTAAGATATAATAGACAAACATATAAGTACTAACACTTTTTGTTGGAAATCAGAATGTTTGCAGATAAATCATTTCAATGTCATGATAATACAATCAAAACCAATGTTCAGAGTCAAAGGACACAAATGAGATCACATTATGCATTAGCTGTAATGGTGGTCAAGGCTAAATTATCATCCTTGCTAATGTATTCATAAAGGTATTCATAAAGCTCCTTCAAATCTTCAGAATATTAAGGTTAAGGCTCAACTCTGGTCATTGCTAGTAAATTTCAATTGAGCTCCTTCACACGTTCAGCATATTGTTATACAAGCACATCTTTTTGCTTCAATTTTCTTTATTCCCTCAACCACTCCACTTCTATTATTGTTGAGCTACATTTGTATCTACTTCTTAAAAATGTAAAATCTTTGGAAGTCAACCATATTATCAGCAACAAACAACACTATTTTCATCCAACCTGAAATAATATAGTTAAACTAGATTCGAACTCTTCATTTAGTCTAATGTAGGCTTCAAGAAATATTGAACAGAGCAATGTAGCTTGAACTCAGTTCATCAACTTCATAGCCCCCCGTCTCATTAAGCACCCTAAAAACTAATCCAGATCAATCATGTAAACCCTTCAGCCAGAAACTAAATTAACACTAGACCTGGTTAAAAACAAGAAAATAAAGAATTAGTTCCGAACGGCTTCTAGTTCTATTATCAGTCTGGTAAAGTGATAATCTTGTTACACAACATTCAAACCTTAACAACTCACCCAAACCACAGTGCACGACTTTACCACTAAAAGCCAAGACCCATAGGCATACTGCCCAGGAACACCGCAGGCCAAATAAATATATCAGCCAGATAAAGCAGAATACTTCATTCAAACATGACATTGCCTAAACTCGAACAACAAATAAAATACAAATCCAAAAGCCAAAAAGAACCTCACCTGCTGAACGAGGTGAACAGTAGGCGCAAGAAAAACACATACATTCTTCAAGGGTTTCCTGATCAAGTGACCCAACTCGTATATAAGCAACACAGCAATGTGGGTCTTACCACAACCAGTCCCCAAATATACAATTATATTTTCCTCCAACGCTTTCTTGCATAGTTCCAACTGATACCTAAAAAACAAACAAGGGGGAAAAAAGGTACACTTGCAATTAAAAGCACAAAAACTTCACATTTATCACACCCAGTTCCTCTCTTCTAGTCTATGTCACCCCAACTAAAGAAAAAAAAAAAAAAAAAAGCAGAAACTTTACAATGATTATTTCTTGAAAATACAAAAAAAAGAAAAGCAAAAACCCATTAAAGAAAAGCAGCAAAACTACACGATGACATACTTTCTAGCGATCTTTCTGGGATCTTTGCTGGGATTTTGAGGCCTAGAGACTGATTCGTCTCCATCTTCATCAATCCGAGAGGTAGCACAGGTGGTGGTGGTGGTGGTGGCAAGGGAAGGAGGAGGATCAGGTTCACAGGCGGCATCACCGTCAGGCATATGGGTAAAGCGCATGTGCGAAGGAGATGAGCTAAGGAGAGCGAGTGATAGGCGATGATGTTTGCTTCAGGTGATAGTATAACAGAGACAATAAGATAGAGAGAGAAATGGATGTTTGCTTAGTGGTTTGGTAATCTGTGAAATGGATTCGCACGCAAGGCATTTACGGAAGCCAAATGGACATGTGAAAAGCGGAGGCATCAGTTCCGGAGTTGAAAAATCGTTCTGTAGGAAGTCAAAACCCAGTTATTTATTAATAGGACTCCATTACATATATATATATATATATATACCTAAACTTTTATACAAATTTTAAATTTTATCCAAAACTTTTAATTTTATCAATTATATCTTAACTTAATGAATTGATTTCAATTGTACCATACGTAAAAATCAGAATTTATTAGTTCAATCAAATCTAAAATTAAGTTTATATTTTAATTAATATGCTATTTTTATTTTTTATTAAAATTACATTAAATTAGAAGTTTGCATTAAAAGTATATATAAACTTAATTTTGAAAAAATGAGATTCAATTGAATAAAAAATAAAGTAACTTTTTGATTAAGTTAATGTATTTATTTTTAAAAAAATTTGTATTTTAATTATACCCTAAGTCAAAATAAGAATTTATTAGTTCAATAAAATCTAAAATTAAGTTTAGATTTTAATTAAATTTTTTTTTTTTACTTTTTTATTAAAAATTGCATTAAATTAGAAGTTTGCATTAAAAGTACATATAAACTTAATTTCGAAAAAATGAGATTCAATTGAATAAAAAATAAAGTAACTTTTTGATTAAGTGAATGTATTTATTTTTTAAAAAAATTATATTTTAAATAGTTCAAATAATTTATTATTTAATTATAAAAATTAATAGTTAAGGTGATTGAGATAATTTTTTTTTAAAAAAAAAAAGAGAGAGATTAAAAGATTTTATGAATTATAAATTTAAATTTAAAAAATTTATTTTAAATATAAAATTAAAATTTATCATATAAAAGACATAATAAATTTAATTAAGCAAAATTAAGATTAATTTGAATATAAAAATAAAAAGTATCATATTAATTAAGATCTAAACTTAATTTTAAGTTTGGTTGAACTAATTAAAAAAGTATAAAGATCAATTGACTTTAAATTTGCACTTTTATCAAATTTTGATTTTGACTTATAGTACACTTGAAATTAATTCATTAAGTTATGCTATAATTGGCCAAATTAGAAGTTTTTAACACAATTGAAAATTCATATAAAAGTTTGGATTTTTTAAAATATATATATATATATAGAAAGCTTCCTTTATTGCTTCTTAGACATTACATAGGAGTGAATTAGAAAAAAGTTAAACAATGAAAGTTATTGAGTTAAACCCTGCTTGTAAGTTTTGTTTATGACATAAATAAAAATAAATAGATACTAAATTTATTTACTTTCAAATACTCATTTTTCTTAATTCTTAAATATAAAATGCAAATATTGTAACTAATTTAGACTCATTAATCTCCTTTTTAGAAAAAAATTCAAATAAATGAAATTAATTAACTTCATTTGTATTACATTTTCATTACTCTTTAACTTCCATTCCCCTGATAAGAAAAAACCTCTTGCAAAAATTTAGGTTACTTCCCTCATTTATTAAAAAAACAAAAAGGAGGATTAAAGATTATCACTCATAAGGTTTATCCTAATATATTTCTATATTTTTAAAATGTATAATAAATAGACTTAATAATACATTTATAAAAATAAAAAAACTAAGTAATATATTAAAATAAACTTCACAAATATAATAATATTCAACCCTTAAAAAATTTATTTAAGTATCACTATCGTATTTTTTTATATAATTTTTATTGGAATTATTATTTGTGGTATATTTTAATTTTTGCAATGAAAGTTAATTTAATTTTTCATTAAAATGAAATAAAATAAATATACAAAATCATAGTTAAAAATATTTAAATTATATCTTATCTTTGTTCTTGTCAATAAAATGCTTTAATTTTAGATTTTTTAATATTATTTTCGCACAAACTTGAGCTATTTGAATATCTAAAATTGTTCAAGTGGCATATTAAACAATTTTATCTAAACCCCACTTATGTGGCTTCAAAAAATTTTAGGTAGATTAATTGAGCTAAGTTGAATTTTTTAATAAAATATGTTACCAAGCAGTTTATGGCATCGAAATGGCCAACAAATTATTGAAAATAATTGTAAAGAAACTTAAAAATAAAGTATTTTGTTAATGATGACAAATTAAGATATAATTAAAAAGGCATATAACTCTAATTTTATAATAATTTAGTATAAAACAAAAGAACAATTTTGTCTTCTTTACTTCGTAATAATATGATTTTTTTGTAAGTTGTATGCATCACACTGTAGGTAAAAAATTTTATATTTTTCTACTTGCCATATCCAATTTAGCATCAATTCATTACAATATTACATATAATTAATATATTAATTCTTTGATGTGATAATAGTAAAATAATATGTTTTTTTATGACAATTAAGTACATTGAGAAATAAAATAATAATAAACATCATCGACATCTATGAACGAAAATGTATAAAACAATAAAACAATAGAAATTAAACAAAAAATTATTTTCTTTATTTCAATTCTTGTAACCATCATTTTGCAATCAATTAATTTTAAGTTGAGATTCTGAGAATGGAATAATAAACTCATTTATACGGCTATTTAATTCAATTATCATTTGGAACCATTATTCTAGATAGAAATGGAATAATAAACCCATTTATTGCAATTATCATCATTTGCTTCGTACTCCATATTATCTTTCCTTATCTTCATTTTTTACATTGGCATTGAGAGCATAATTAAATATATATTAGAGGAAAAAAGACACACTTTAGAGTCATATCTATATTCAACATATCTTGATTTACTCCTATTACCTCATTGAGCAAAAGGCAAAATAGGTCTATATGTTGATTAGCAACATGTCATTTCATGGTGTCACCTATCATTTCATGATAATGTTTATATTAACGATCGATTTTAATCTATTTTCTTCTAATTTATAGTTTTATGAATAATATGAACTCTTACTTTGATCAATTATTTTCTTTTTTTTTTGCTCAATCACAAATTATGAATTTTTGAGCTTAGTTGTTTGAAGATCTTTAATGATATATAGATTGGTCCAAAGATTAGTTATAAAGAGTGTATTAAAATTGATAAGACCCAACATAAGTTTATAATTATAAGATTTGATAGAGATTGTTTTGTTATTAACTTATTCAGAAATCTGAAAGATAGAATTTGTATTAGATTGTGCATGAAATTCATGTATCAAATCTTTAATTTTTGTGAAATATTTTTCATTATAAAGCAATTTAGATGTGCTGGAATTAAGAAATTAGGTTTCTGTTGTATTTTATTTTCTATTATTTTTATGTATTTTATTATTTTCTATTATTTTTATGTATTTTGTTGATAAATATGTTTATAGATGATGATGGATTTATTATGATTTTATTTTATAGTACTAACATTATAAACCATAGACCCTTAACCGTCAAAAACTAAAAAATCAGTCTATAAATGTAAAAAGGCAAATCATAAGTACTTGTTTTGTACTTTAAAAAAAATATACGTAGTAAACAATAGTTTTGCAGGTTAAGGGTTTGTATTGTCTCAAATTATTTCTAAGGGTTCATTTTGCAAAATAATGTAAAATTTGGGACTTTTCGTGTAATTAGAAACAAAGAAAATCCAACGGACTGAGATTTTTATTTTTATTTTTTGAGAAATATCCAACGAACTGGGTTGGACATCCACATCTGCTAATTTGAGCAAATTTTAATAAAATAATAGCATTATATTATATTGTTCGTCACTTCATCTCCGGTCCATTATTTATGATTCATGACCGCCACGCTCACCATCACCACCATGCACAGCCCCACCGTGGTCTTTACCACTCCACAAAACTACGCCACCAGACTCTCTCATCTCCTCACCCTCAAATCCCTCACTCCCCTGTGGTGCCCCAGCATCATCACCGGACCCACCCCACAAACCCTCTCCTCCCTATCCCTTCATCTCGCTCCCCACTCCATCTCCCCCATCTCCGCCATCATCTTCCCTTCTCGTACTGCCATCGCTGCATTCCATGCCGCCACACTGTTCCTCACCACTCCTCTCCTACCTCGGGCGAACGATCATGATGATGATGATGAGTTAATCGTCGGCGTACTGGGCAGAGATGCTGAACTTATAGACACCGCATTTTTGCTTAATATTTGCTCCAATATTGATAGGATTAGAGTCTTGGTTCCTCCCACAGCGACCCCGAGTGGTCTGCTTGAATCGCTTGGGGAAGGACGCGGTCGGAGGGTTCTCTGTCTAGCTCCGCGGGTGGTGGGACTAGACGAGCCGCCTGTAGTTCCAGATTTTATACGGGAATTACGGGCTGCCAGGTGGGTCCCAGTTAGGGTGGATGCGTATGAGACGCGTTGGTTGGGGCCCACCTGTGCGGAGGGGATAGTGGAGAGGAGGGAGGAAGATGGACTGGAGGGGTTGGTGTTTACGAGTAGTGCGGAAGTGGAAGGGTTGTTGAGGAGTTTGAATGAGTATGGGTGGGAATGGAGGACAGTAAGGCGAAGGTGGCCAGACTTGGTGGTGGCGGCGCATGGGCCGGTGACGGCGGCTGGGGCAGACAGGCTGGGTGTGGACGTTGATGTTGTGAGTGATAGATTTAGTAGCTTTGATGGTGTTGTGGATGCTATTCACAGTAGGTTGGTTGCAAGGTTTGGGTTCTAGATACTAATCATTGTATGTGAATTCGTTTAAATGAATGAATAATACCGACAAAAAAGATAAATTTGTTAGTTCTAATGCAACACTAATTTCTTTCGTTATTATTTGCATATTGCAAGATTTGGGATGGTCAAACGTACTAAGAGTAAAGTAAGTACAGTCCAGTGCCATGATTAAACCATAAATTTTATTTTTATGTTTATTTTTTCTTTAAATGGCTAAAGTTGGCCACTTTTGTTGTCTGATTTGGCTTTTTATAAGGTTTAATGTCTCTGTTAAAAGAAGAAAAAGAAAAAGCTTTAATGTCTATATGTATACGTATTGTCTCTGTAAAGTTCTGTGTCATATTCAAGCTAACCTTGGTTTGTTTTTTCACTTTAAATGAAACGAAACCTACCAAAGATTGGATGACAGAAAGACAAGGTTGTGGTGGGGAATTTTAGCTCAAGATGTTTATTAAGAATATCCACACTAGAAGGCTTCACTTGCAAGAAAATGGTGTCCTGTTTTTTCTGTTTTCCTGGTAGCAATAATATAGGATTGCTGTGTGATATGGAAAACTCTTAATGTGATCTTATGTGATTATTGTCCTTCCGATTCCTCTCTCTGTTGCTGTTCTCTGAAATTGTTCTGTTTCTTTCCTTATTATTGTTGTTGTAATTGTTGTCACTGTATCCTTCATTGTTTTTTACCACTTGTTTTCCCCTTTGAACTTCTCTATCATAGTCAAAAGCTTATAAGATATATGCATATAGTTCTTGGAAATTTATTTCACCAAGTTAAACTATTGAAATAAGATGAGAAAGATATCAAGTAATTCATTTTGTATATGATCAATTCTTAAAAAAAAATACACAAACTTAATAGGCTACTATTTTACAGTAACACGTTTCTGGTACTTGCTACACAAACAGGTTATGAACCATTTCAAACGCAGACAACACTCATATCAGCTAGCTACCTTGTTATATCTGTAGTATTCATCAATCTGATGATGTGAAACTGACAGTATCACTATCTTGCTTCTTCAGTTCTGTTATTTTCTCCGTGACTTGAACCCTGATAAAAGCTTTAGTGCATCTTCCATAGATGGCCGATCAGCTGGCCTACTTCTTGTGCAGAGCAGAGCAACTTCAAGAACCATTTTTATCTCCTCTCTTATTGACTCAAAAGAACCAACTTCATTCTCACTATAAATTTCTCTTAAGAGCAACTCCTTAGGCTTTCTTTGTGTGCTTCCTCCTGCATTCACCAATCCTCCATTTGTCAAGATTTCCAGAATAATCTTTCCGAAGCTGTATATGTCAGTGTAGAGTTCCTCTTTCATGACACTGTTTAATCCACCTGTTCAAAAAACATAGGGAAAATGTTAAGTGCTGCTTAGAAAGACTTAAATCTTATATCTGTAACAAAACAGTGAAACAATTTTGCGGATATTGTTTGTCAGGAATCATCCAAAAGGAATATAAACTGTAGTGCTGTTCTCTATTTATGTTTGCAAGGAATCTTGTACCTAGACAAGCAATGACTTTCTTGGTTAGACTTTTTGTAATTTGCCAGAAAATTAATGTCCTTTCCTGCTTCCATTTGGTTTGCAGACATTCTTACAATTTTAAAGAACATATTACTTTTTGTTGGAAGGTTAACATGTAAAAATAAGTAGGTTCCGCTACAGGAATCGATAGCATAGAAAATTTCACAAGTAAAACATCAAATATATGCAACAGAACACACATGTAGTGAGCATACCTGTTTCTCTCATGAAAGTTGTTGCAAGAGATGAGGCTTCAGTCATTTCTACAAGGCTCTTAATCCCAAATTCAGCCAAATGAGGTTCCATATTTTCGTCAAACACTATGTTGCTGGACCTCAAATCGCCATGGGGGATTACTGGATAACAGTCATGATGAAGGAAGCAAAGTCCCTTTGCAATGTCAATCACAAGTTTGTACTTGGCTGCCCAATCCCTCTTCACAGTAATTTTCTCAGCCAAATTGCCATTAGGCAAGTAGTCATGCAAGAGATAAGCTAGTTGCTTGTTGTAGCAAAATCCCAGTAATCTAACCAAGTTCTTGTGTCGTGCATTGCCCATTTGTGTAATGAATTCTGTCATGATATTCATTCTTTTTAGTGGAAATTCAATCTTTTTGACTGAAACTGTTATTCCTGTGGGCAGAACTGTTTTGCAAACTGAAGCTGGTAGTGGTGCGGCTCCTTCCATTGAGTCTGTGGAACTAAAGCTCTTCAAAACATCATTTGCTGTGAACTGAGGAAGTCCGCTGAAGGATACCATTTTCCATTGGCCTTTATTTATGTTTTGACGATAGAATATCCCCCAAGCTGATGCGACAATGAACATAACCACCCCTGCACACAGCAACAGAATCCATGTAAGCTTCCTTGTATCTTTGCTACCAAATATTGCCTTGGAAGCATGACATGGCTGCAGAGGTGCTCCGCACAGCTTTTGATTTCCAACAAATGCACTGCTACCCATCAATTTAAACACTTTGTTGGAGGGAATTGATCCAGAGATATCGTTAAAGGAAACATTTAGAAGTACTAATCTTGAAGAATCACCTAACTTTACTGGGATTTGACCACGGAAGTTATTATGTGATAAGTCAATGAAACTTAAAGCTGGAAGACTTGCAAGCTCCTCAGGTATATTTCCTGTAAATTTATTGCTAGCTAAATCAATCTTCCATAGAGCCTGGCAGTTAGCAATACTTATTGGGACGTTCCCTGCTAGGTTGTTCTTGTGCAACTCGATACCAGAAACAGATTTGCAGGAGTGAAAGAGAGGAATATTGCCTGATATATTACAAGCTGATGCTGAGAAGTTTTGGAGGAGTGGCAAAGACCATGTTTGTGCTGGGATGATACCTCCCAAGTCCTGGATTATTGGAGATATTGAAGTATTGAAGCTTTGAAGCTTGAAAGATATCAGCAGGAATTCCACCAGTAAACTTGTTCCTGGCGACGTCCACATATGTGATGTCAGGAAGATAACTGAATGTCAGAGGGATCTCACCTGAGAAGGCATTGTCTTCAATTCGAAGACGAACAAGCGAAGAACAACTGGAAATGGATGGTGAAAGACTCCCAATAAAATTTTTTGAAAACAGGATCAATTTAAACAGTACACCTCCTGAACAAATATCAGGTGGAATGCTGCCAACCAAATTGTTGGTGGAAACGTCCACCCATCTGAGCTTTGTGTTCCTGCCTAAGTCCTGTGGAAGAGAGCCACAGAAGAAATTATTCCATATGAGGAGAGTATCCAGTGATGGGAGCTGTGCAATGCCCTGTGGTAGAGTGCCATTCATTTCATTGTACATGAGACTCAGCAGCTTAAGATTCTTCGACTCTGCAAAACTCTCTGGTATTGGGCCAGAAAGTTGATTATCAGAAAGATCTAAGCTAGTAAGAGGCAAGATTTTGCTAAACTCCCCTGGTACTAATGCAGTAAGCTGGTTGCTAAAGAGGAATAGTGACTGCAGCTTGGTGAGATTGGAGAGTTGCTTTGGTATTGAGCTAGAAAGACTTGCTCCAGCTGTGTCAAGATATTGAAGCTCACTCATATTACCCAATTGCCATGGGATACTACCCTGATAGGAATTATAGCCAATTTCCATGTGAGTTACTGTCTTGAGTCTGCCTAGCTCTGGTGGTATGTTACCACTGAGGAGATTACCTGCTAGGTGAATGAACTCAAGGTTCTTGAAAGAACCATACTCTTTTGGGATTGGTCCTTCAAAATAACTCCCAGCTAGATTGAGAATCTTGAGATACTTAATATGAGAAACTTCAACTGGCAATGGGCCTGAAAGGCTGTTGCTGAAAGCATCAAGAATTCAAGACTGGAAATCCCACCAGGAAACTGGCCAGAAAAATTGTTTCTGCTGAAATCTAAGCGTCTTAAATTGTTGAGGTCGAAGATTTCAACGGGAAGATGTCCAGAGAATGAGTTGTAACTGATGTTGAGGTCGACAAGCTCAGTGAAGACACCAAAATGCTTCCCCGGCAATGCACCACTAAGATTCTTGACAAAAAGGTCTAGAGCAATAACGACCGTGGAGTTCTTGTTGCATTTAACACCAGACCGTGAACATGCATGAATTTTCTCTGATGAGTTCCCTCCGGCAGGCAGTAACCAGTCAGCCAACCTGTTGTCATCATCAATAAGCTCAGACTTTATGCTCAAAAGAGCATCAGAGTAAGTATCAATGGCTAAAACCAGTGTATTGAATATGAAGAACAAGAAAACCTTCAAGTGCAAGCAACGGAATATCTCCATTGGAATGAAAGAAGAAGGAAAAACAAGAAGCAGAACTATGGACACCCTTCCCCTTCTGATATTAAAAGAAAAATGTCAGTCTTTTTACATGAGGGTCTCAGGTCTGTAATTTTGTTGGGTGAGAGGTGCATGGGGACTAGAGAAAGACTGCACAAAAGGAGGGGAAGGAATGAGCCATGGGATTAGTTGATATTTGAGAATCTTGTTGAGTTGCTTTTAGAGGCAGGAAGGGACCCTTTGGGTCACAGTTTATTTGGATGGTGTTTGCCACTAGGCAATATGGGTTTTCCTGCTCGAGGCATCTTTTTCTTGCTTTTCACTCGAGAGCAAAAGAAAAGAAAACAAATCCAATACGTTAGCAGTAGTATCTAGCTAATTTGAAAATGGAGATTAAAAAAAAAAAACATGGGACATGAACCTAATCATCCATATCCATGTTATTTTATTTTGCAGATAAATATTCAAATGTATTATCCTATTCTGGTTGGATGATTTTGATCATATTATTGATTATGAATGAAGTTCATCATTATTTTAGAGGCTCCAACATAAAAAAAAATAAGAAAGGCATACAACTAATTACTAGGCAATTATCATGATAGCTACTGCTTTGAACTAGTTTTTGGACTACTGAAAAGTATCAATAATGTAAGAGCAGATTTGCTTGCCCTAATTACACTACAGCACAAGATCAGAGTGTGCACCAGTTTTCAGCCATTGGCTTCATGATATATATATATTTTTTGAGCATCTAATTACTCCTGCATTGGCCTAATGTATTGATACAGGCAAGGGAAATTGACCAAGTCTTTGAAGTGACAGGAGCAGGTGCAGGGAAAGATACAGAAGAAGAGTAAAGACAAAGGGTGTGATAAAAGCTATTCTGTTTTCACTGATTTATGATTATGATTAGCAAAGCCTCTTGTATCCATGAGGGACATTAAAGGTATAATCCAAATTCTTAACATATGTGTAAAACCCTGGCAATGAGATGCATCTTTCGTGGTCCCGTTGCTAATGTAATAATTAAAATTAATGTCTCTAATGCAATACTGTAGAAGGCAGATACTTCACATTGCTATAACTTAAATTTTGAATCAACATAGTGCATTTGATCACTAAATTATTAGTCTTGATTAATTAAAAGCTATTAAAATTTATGTTTATACAAGCTTAACATATTGTAGTTATGAAATCTAAAAAGACCAAAATAAAAATAAAACACAGTTCTTACAACAAGATCTTAATATATATATATATATGCTGAGACAATATGCTGAGATAATATGCTGAGACATTTTTCAGATAATATGCATTTGAGATAATATGCTGAGACATTTTTCAGACTGGCCATGAGACATTTTGAGACTAGAAACAGATATGGTCAAAGCCACTTAAATGTTGGGTTATCCACTTATCTGCGTCTTGCAAATACAACCTGATCTAGACACCATTTCCATTTTTAGAAATTCATTACTGCAAGGGTTTCGGGTCTTTCATCTTCATTGCATAGGAATTTTTTGCCACAATATACGTCTCTATTATACATTGGAAACAGTGCAATCCAAAAGAGATTAACCCAAAAGAAAAAGGGCTCTAAAATTTGGGTACTAACATAACATTATCAGATCACGAGAGGGAGAGAGGGACCCTGCTTCCTTTCCTGCAATCTTTCAGAGTGACCCCGTGATGAAAATAATTCGCTATAATTAATTTAGGTGTTCAATTAATGGAGATATGAAGATCTGTGGCCAGCCGTGAGAAGTCATTTCTGTATGCTCTGTAAATAAATGAAGACCTGCTGCAAGCAAGGTATCTTAAGCTTTCATCATTCAATGTAATGTAATATATAAATTTTCTTCCTTTCTTTTATGTTAAAATTCATTAATCTTTGAAAGCTGAAAAAAAAAAGGGGGTCAAAGACTGCATTGATGGGTTGAAAGACTAGATCAGAGCAGACTATTGCATCAGAAATTCTTGATAACAATACATGCTTTTATTATGTTTAGATCACTAAATAAAACCTTGGTTAATATGAGAATCAATTTAGGTTTTGTTCACTTCAAAAACACAATCTTTGAAATTGGATTCTTTTGGTTCATAAAGAATTCAATCTTGTATAATATTTTTATATTTAAATAACTTGAATTCAAAAAGAAAAGGATATTATGATCTAGGCATTTTGAATTTATATGAATACATTAGCTATTTTCTCTTAATTTAAGTAATTTAAGTTCATAAAATCTTAAGATATTATTTTAGAGTAGAAAGAGAGGCTAAAAAGAGTAATAAAAAAAGAAAATAGGCATTTAAAAAATCTGTTCATTTCATTTTTTAACTTCTAATTTTTGGAGGTAAAAAAAATAAGTATTTAAAAATAAATGGATGTAAACTTTTAATCACCATTTACTTTGATTTGTATCTTAAAAAAAAACTCATAAATAAATTTAATTTATTAATCTCTATTTAAATTTTATTTTTTAACTTTTCTCTAATCCATTCTATGCAATTCCAAAAAGATATATTATCTCTGGAAAACTAACTTGGTGCATGAATTATTAAAATCTATTGAACTTCGAAGGGGCAACTCTAAAAAATCACATTTTATATTCGTATTATATTATTGTCAACAATTATTTTTTAATTTTTAAATGTTTGATGAAGAGTGAAGGCCTGAGGGGTCATCGGCTAGCGTCTTACGGCCCTTGTTGCTCCCCGCACTCCAAGAATCAAATAATTATTTCTCAGAAAGATATAATACTAAATTCATTAAATAATTATGAATAGATATTTTATGTGTTATTGGATTATTAGATATAAATTCATTAAATAATTATGAATAGATATTTTATGTGTTATTGCATTATTAGATGTGACATTGCTAAATAAAATAAAATTTATTTGGATAAAAATAGTGATTTTTGATATTTTTCCTGGCAAAAATTATGATAATTATTTCATTTAATATTTTGATTGATAAACAAACCTTTTGTTTAGCTAAATAAGTTTAGTAAAAAAAGTTTCAGATTTGAAATTAAATTTTATTTTCAAATGTCTTTGTCTATTTTCATTTAATTTGTATTTTTTTAAAAAAAGTGATTATCTTTTTTCATCTATTTTGCATTTAAAATTTTTTTTTACAAAAAGATTTTTTAAAAAATTATACATAAAAATTATCATTATCTATAATTTTTTTTTGGATGAAAAAACGGAGAAAAGCCTCAAACTAAACCCTGCAGGACCGGTTGTACGTTACAACCACTAGGATCTTTAATTATTATCAATAATTATTTTTAAAATTTTTTAATGTTAAATGAAGAGTGACGGTCTAAGTAGCACAAAAATGAAGAACGCAATAATAAATATAAAGAAATGATATTTTTAAAAGAATATAAAAAATAAAACATAAAAGAAATTTATAAATATAAAAAATAGACATTTATAAATATTTTTTATGACATATAATAAATATTGAAGTAATTAATGAAATTAAATTAATATTAATTATAAAAAATAAATGAGAGGATAATAATCAATTAAATTGATAGTAGAAAAAAATAAATTTTCAAAATGAAACTACGTTTTTTAACTTTTCAAAATTTCAGAAATATATTCAAAACGTTTTAGATAATTCAGAAATATATTTCAATAAATTTTCTAAAATGAAACATTTTTAAAATACAAAAACACCTCATTCTAAGAATTTTCATGCATCATAGGTGAGGCCTGATGGTCATGAGCTCGTGTCTTATGGCTCTTGTTGCTCTCCTCACTCCTAGAATTAAATAATAATTTTTTTAAAAAATATAATATTAACTTTATATTTAGAAATTATATAAAGAGAAAAAAATAAAAAAGAAAAATAAATTTTATTTTATTTTCTTTATTTTTTCTCTTCATATTTAGATAAAAAAGAAAAAAAAATTATTATCTCATATATTTTATATTTTACACTTTATTTAAGAAAATAAATAATATTTATTTACTAAAATAAATTGGAAGGCAAAAAAAAAGGAGATGTTTTTGTTCTTATTCCTTTTATTTCTAGTGTTTGAGTGAACAGTGTTTTGCCATGAATTATGAATAAAATTGTTAATTCATAAAAATTATTTTTAATTTCATGGATAAAATTGTTAATTTATAAAAATTATTTTTAATCTCTCATATTTTTTATCTATTTAAAAAAAATAATAAAAATAAAATATCATTTATTTTTTCCTCTCTTATATTTTCTTCTCTTTTTAAATTAGAAAAATTTTCATTTTTCCCTTATTTTTTCTCTCCGCCTCAGTTTCCTCTTTCCAAACACTATATATTAGTTATTTTGGGTGTCAGATCTGTTGCAGTAACTTGACACACTGTTTAATCCTGAGCGAAACAACAATTTCCTTTACACTTAGCTGAAAAAAAAAAAGAAAAAAAAAAGGAAACAACTGAAATTTGGCCAAAGAGGGGCAGTTGAGAAGGACAGAGCACCGACCGTGTGGCCTCGGGCTAAGGCTAACTTTACCTTTTAGGAAATTAAAAGAAGCATTCCCACTTGTTTGTATGAATTGGATTCCCATTTTTTAACAGTCAAAACAATCGCCGATACACTATGAGCTCATATTATACTTTCTTGGTTTCGCAATAAATGTTATATAACAATTTTTTATATATATTAAAAATTTTATTTATTAAATATTATTACATATAAAAATATTATTTTACTTTTAATTAATTATTTTTATAAATTAATGTACATTCCAAAAATAAATAATTATTATAAAGAAAAAAAATGATAGAGTTGAAAAAAATTAATTAATATTCATTGATAATTGTAAAATGTTAAGTGTTATAAAATAAAAATTTCTATCTAAAACGATATCTATTTTAAAATAGAGGAAGTATTTGATTTGATGTCCTAATTATTTTTAATATAATTTAATAAATATTACAGCAAACTCTAACTAAAATATCAAAAATTTTTAAATAATTCTTTGTGGTCCTCTTTTGTTATTTTTGATATATACTAATATAAATGAATTTTATAATTTTTATAAAATTTATTTATAAATTCACTTTTGTATATTTGGTATAAATGAAAATTGATTTAAAATTATATTTTATTAAATCATTATAATTAATTATAAATAAATCAAATTCTATCAAAACAAATTTCAAACTTGTAAAATTTTATTTATTATGATAAAAATATCTTTAATGATTTTTTTTTCATTTTTTTCTCTTTTTTCTTATCTCTTCTCTTTCTTTCTTTTCTCTCTACTCTCTTTTTTTTTTATATTTTTTATATTTATACAAATTTTTAAAAAATAACACAGTGATATTTTTATAAAATAAAATATTTTATTAAAATTTATACTCGAATCAAATATAAAATTCATTTTGTTTAAAATAAATTCTATTATTTTGTAATATGTCAAATATAAAAATTTATTTATAAATAAATTTTTAAAAAATATATTTATAAATGAAATAAATTTTAAGTTAAAATTTAACCAAACACAATATTATAGTTGGTTCCATGCTGAATTAATAAATTGGATTAGAAAGAGCAACTTAAATCAGAGCGAGCTTGGTCGTTTGGGACAGTTTGGAATTCATCGAGCAACAGGCCTTGTTCCATTTTTGTTTTTCTTCGATTCGGGATTTGATACTACATTCAAGGTTTTAAAAATTTAATTCCTAATCAATTTGAGCCATGTTGCATACTCACACCTAATCTATAATGTCCTAAGATATAATATTATAGCTATTCTAAAAAAATAATAT
>CATIWR010100260.1:0-18182 GCA_949677035.1 Omphalea diandra | reverse complement strand
CCTTGTGATGATAGGAAGATGACTTTATTTGAATTCTTCTTTCTCTTCTCCTTTTCATCAACTCCTTGGTCCTTCTTGATATTTTGGCAAGCTCTTTTTCTTCTTTATCACTTTCATTTGAGTCGCTTAAGCTTGAATAATCTTCTTGAGCTTTGAAGGCCAGAGCTTTCGTCTCCTATTTGTGTCTTTATTCTTTTAACTTCTTCATCTCTTTATCTTTCTTGAGAGCCATCTCATGAGTGAGAAGCTTACCAATGAGGACATCGGTTGACACTTTCTCAATCTCTGGATTGGACTCTTGAATGTTGCATACTTTTATACTAAATTTATTTAATGGAAGAGATTTAAAGATTTTAGTGTTTACCTCATAGTTGGTAAGAGTCCATCCAAAATTTTTCATGTTTGTGACAATAGATAGGAGTCTATTTGTTATTTTAGTGATTACTTTCATGGTCTTTCATCATGAAGAACTCCCACTCTGTCACATACATCTCCAACCTATTTGATTTCATAAGAGATGTGCCCTCATAATAGTTTTCTAGTGCTTTCCATATGGCATGTGCAGGTTGGCACTGTTAGACTCTTCCAATTTCTTCTTTTGACATGGAGCTTAGAAGAATAGTCATTGCCCTGTTGTTCTTCCCATTTGTCGTCCTTTGTGTTTCACTCTATTCTTCTCTTGCAATTACCACCTCTACTCCTTCAACCATCTTTATTGGAGGCTTCCACTCTTTAACTATATAATCCCATAAGTTGATGAGATTCTATAAAGATAGATCTCCATTTTGTGCTTTCAAAGGGCATAATCATTACCATCAAAGTGGGGATTAAGATAAGAGTGGACTCCTTCTTGCGCCATTGATCTTTTCTCACACAATTAAGGCTTGAATTGAGACTTGGCTCTGATACCAATTGTTGGTCCTAGTGCACCAAGAAGGGGGGGTTGAATTGGTGGCAAATTTGAACCTTTGATTTTAGAGGAAGCACACAAGAATGAAAGATTTAGAGAAAGGGTAGGAGAAGAATGAACATAAGAGTTTTATAGTGGTTCGGGTATTAACCAACGCTGCATCCACTCCCCAATTCACCAATTGGGTATTTTACTCAATCTTCAGTGTTTTACAAGCTCACACTCAACTTAGTATTTAGGCTCACACCAAACCTTACAAGTATTTTTCCAAGGCTCACACTCAACCTAGTGTTTTAGGCTCACACCAAATCTTACAAGTGTTTTTCCAAAGCTAACACTCAGCCTATATAAGAGTTTTCTAAGGCTCACTCTCAAACTTATACAAGAGTTTTCTATACAAGGGCTAACTCTCAAATCCAACCCAAAAGGTGTTTAAAGGTCACACCAAACTATGTACAAAGAAATAAATAATTAAAGTTGAAAAATAACTTAGCAAGAGTTTTGACACATATCAAATGGTTATCCTCTTATATTAACATCAGTTTGGTGGAGTATTTATAGCCCACATCCACCAAAGAGATGTTACTTTAAAACTATCAACAAATCTCTAAGATATGTTGGGCAGATTTAGCATTACATGCTTGTCGAGCTGAAGTCGTGGTCGCAAATTTCTAATTGCAGCTGAAAACACCGTTTGTGTCTAACGGCTAGTCCACGTGTCAGTTGTTCATTAGTCATCTAGGAAAATATAGTCTTTATGTTCTAACTACCCATAAAAGTCGCAGCTGCGAGATATGAATGCCTAGGGCGAGACTGAGACCGCGAATTCCTCTGTGATTCAACCAAGGCTCCTTTAGCTGTTTCGCGGCTGCGAATTCACCATGAATTCCTCTGAACTAGCTCCATCCATTCTTATAGCAGTATCGCAATCACGACTTAGGGGATACCGACCACAAATTCCTCTGTTCTTTTAAAAGAAGGAGATTTTGACTTATATTGAAGATAACTATTATAAACTGTAAAAAACAACACTTAAAATTGACATAAGAACTTTCAATCTATATTGTCAAGATCAAAAGAGAGCTTTGACTTAGGTTTGAATAACCCAGTCTAACAGTAATGAACTTTAATAGTATTATTAATAATGAGAATATTGTTTGGTTGGAAATTTTGCTAAAAGAAATCTTCAATTTCTTTAGATTGATGCTTTGCTCTAAGGCCTCTTTGTATGATTTAAGAATTTTATTTAGGGTAATGATTACTTGTGAGGTGGCATATCCAAAAACTACAATATCATCTGCAAAAATATATGTTAGATAATATGAGTCTGTTTGTAGATGCTAATCCTATGGAAAAGTTTTTTGATTTTGTTTGTTTAATTAATGCTAAAAATCTTTTACATAAAAAAGAAATAAGTAAGAAAATAAGAGGTTTCATTGTTTGAAACCCCCAGTAGGATACAATATTTCTTGAAGTGAACCATTAAGCAAAGTTGGATGAAAATGATGAGACATAAATCATCATTAAATCATTTAGCATCAAAACTAGGTTTAAGCATGATAGTTTTTAAAAATGGTCATTTGATTCTATCATATGTCTTACTCATATCTAATTTAAAAGCAAAATACTCTTCTTATGTTTTAATTTAGATTTCATATAATGAAATAATTCAATACCTAAAAAGGCATTATTATGATAAGCAGCCAAAGAATAAAAACCTATTAAGTAGGGTGATTAATTTGATGAAGAAAGGTTTAAGTCTATTGGTAATGGTTTTAATAATGAGAAGGTTCCTTACTTTAAGTATCTATGGATGAATATGCAACTAATTGTAGAATGATTTGCATTATTATGAAGCATAAAAATAATAACATTTAAAACATCATGCTCAATGATAGGCTAAATGGATTGAAAAAAAATAATTGGCACATTTAATTTAGAGTAGTCATCACTTACTCTTTAGTGAATGCCTCCAATAAGCTTTGATTCATTTCATTTGACACTCTATCTTCCATTAAATCAAATAGTGAATCCATCCTTAAGTAATCTAAAGTAGTATGTAGAGTTGAGAAATTGGATTGAAAAATGATTAAAGCCCACTTCATCGTCCACCCATTTACCTTCAACATGTTTGATTCTAAAGATTTTATTCCTCATTTTTCTTCCTTCTACATTATATTAGAAAAAACTAGTATCTTTGTCTCCATCTTTAAACCAGTCAACCCTTGACCATTAGTTCCATATAATCTCTTTCCTTTTTAATAATTCATCAATTTTTTTACTCCGAACAATAAGATTAAGTAATTTGAAGTAGTAAGTATAGTTGAGAAATTGGATTGAAAAATGAGCAATGTCCGCTTCATCCTCTACCCACCTTCAACATGTTTGATTATAAAGATTTTATTCCTTATTTTCTTGCTTTTGCTTTATGTTGAAAAAAGCTAGTATTCTTGTCTCCACATCTAAACCCGTCAACCCTTAATCATTAGTTCCACATAGCCTCTTTCCTATTTAACAATTCATAAATTTTTTGCCACAAACAATGAGATTGAGAAATTATAAAAGTTATTTGGATTAAAGCCTGAAGTAAAGCTAACTCTTTTCGATATTATCAGAGCTTAGAAGACATAAGGCTAAAATAGGTCATCTCATATTAAGATTAACTTCAAATTCTTTATTTTTTTAATTCAATGACAAAGGATTAATAACATTTGTAAGTTTAATATATGTCAACCTCTTATTTACAATTGTCATCTTGAAGCCATATAGATTATGAAATGCTTGTGGTTACACCTTTTATGAGTACTAAGGGTGACCCAACTTAGATATATTAGACTATGATATGATACTCGCAAGCTAAATTTTTTGCTTTGGAATTTGAAAAGAGACCTTTCATTCCATTATAACAATAAACTTGTCTAACCTCTCCTAGATGTTAGAATTATCTGATTGACCATTTGTCCACGTGAAATGTCAACTCTTATGACCTAAATCATGTAACCCATAATTATACAACATATTCTAAAAGGCTATAAGTTTTTTAGGTTCTTTTAAATCACCTCTTTATTTCTCCATATTATATACTATCAACAAAAATCTCCTCCACAAAGCCAAGGGAAAGAATTTATAGATTTTAATTAAGATAATAAATCCCAAATAAGAGGTCTCTGGGTTTCTTTAGGCTATCCATAGACCCAATAAAATACAAACTATGTAATCCAAATATATCATTTATTACCACATCAATATGGATGAGATTTAAAGAAATTGTCTGTATAGACAAAGGATTGTTCCGCATCAAACATAATCTGCCATTTGGTATTTCCTTCATAACTAATTACAAAACCAAAATTCAAACCATAACATTCTCTCAAATTTAGGAACTCTTTGTAGTTAACCTTGTTTCCATAAGGAAACCTAAAGTAGGGACTTTAAGCCTAAGGAATTACTTAAAGGCACAACCGTAGGTTTCTAAATCTATAGCAATTCCAATATAAAGTAATTATGGCATTTTATGGGACTACATAACAATCTTTATAATAGAATAACATAATTCTTAGTAGATAAGCTAGACTAAAACTTTAAGTAATAATGTTTTGCATTAGAATCCTAGAAGCACTCATCTATCATAAGGTTTTGATAATGTTTGACTGGAAATGAGTTTGGGAATTTTTTTTAGTGCTAGGCCTTTTAGGTTTTCTTGTCCATTTTTTTGCCTTTAGGTTATGGAGTTAAATTATGGGTGACATCTATCAGGGAATAGTTAGTTATTAGGATAAAAGGGAGGTTTAAAGTAGATTTTTATTGGTTATGGCCTTTATCTATGTGGCCTTTTGGTTGATATGGGTTTAGAGGGGACATAAACTTAGGCAAGCTTATCATTAACACAAATGTTTAGTCTTGAGGTCTGTATTACATGGAAAATTTATATAATGTATGAGTCTTTTAAGTGCTAATAGATAAGGATTTAGACATGGTTGTATTTTTTTGGCCATTAGGTTTTTATTTATGAAATTTAGGTGATGGGTTATTCTTTTGATGATTTATTGCTTAGTATAATACTAGGTCCTTATCTTAATATGAAGTTAAAGAATTGATTGAATTTAATCCCACTATTTTTGATGAATTACAAACAATGCTTATATGAGAATGATTTAAACTAAACTTATCCATAAAATCTACTACCTGTTCTTGAACATCAATACCCTCTTTTCATTATTATTCTCACTAGAAGGTCCAATTGTATCTTATAGAGGAAACACCAATTTCGACTAGTAGACCCTTTCTCCCTAGTAGCATTCTTATGTTTTCTTAAAGAAGATGCATTTAAAAGCTCACAATAGATTAATTTTATGCTATCACAAGCCACATCAGATGAATAGTATTAAAAGGTATTCTAAAGCATCCGTACTAATAATAAAATATCAAAAGTGATTTGTATTTAAAAGGAATACATAATTATTATTGTTAAGTTTAAAAATGATTCCCTTTAGAATTAGTTTACAATAATCCATTTTTTAGAATCTTATTGAAAATGGCAATGTAAGAGGGGAAGGGGTGAATTGGTTACTGGTAAAAAGAATAAAAGTGAAACGAGAAAAGAATCAATACGAGAATCTTTATAGTGGTTTATTTAATAATACCTATATCTATTCTCTAAGTCACACTTAAGCCTTTTAATATTTTTTTTAGGTTCTAATACAACTTCCATTTTCACTAAGCTTATAAGGAACCGTAATATTCTCTTTTTTAAGGCTCAAGAGAGTAAAATCTATCGTAGTGTTTTTTGAGACTAAACACTAACCTTTACACCTTATAAAGGATTAGTTTTAAGTAAGATTTTAAGTCTCTAAGATAAATAGTAACATATATATAGTGCTTAAGAAAGCTACTATTAGCAACTTAAAAGAGTATTACAAATTTATGTAAAAGCTCATTTTATCTAAAATACAAAGAAATGTTTCCACGAGGTTAGCACAATGAACTTTTATAAATTCTCTAGCCTTTCCAACTTAATAAAGTCATTTGGGTTCCTTTTATATAAGTAACAACCAAAACTAGTTGTTATACCTTCAAAAGTCTCCAAAATAGTTTTTTAGAAAACTAGCCATTACATTATGAATCGGTTGATCATTTTGATGCATGGGTTATTCATCTATCTTATTCATAGGTTAAATTTTCTATCTTAGTTATTCCTTCTATCTTTTGGTTTATTCCATATTTGAATAGAGTCATTAATTAAAACCATTCATTAGTTGTTAAACCATTTAAACACTCTATTCGAATTTTACCCATTTTCTTTATGTTGAACGAGTTTGTTCGCTTGGATCATTCCTAAGCTCCTTAAGCCATTCTAGTCTTTTGGTCTTTGTGTATAAACCATTCATTCAGGTTGTTTCAAGTAGTATAGGCCATTTTTTTTTTTCTTGTTCATGATGAATGAGATTGTTCACCTTATGCACAGAGTCATGCCTCTTAGTCTTATCTTATCGGTTTACGTTTATTCTTTATTGAATGAATATTCCATATTTGGAATGGTGGTATAGCCTTTGCATAGAGGCATTCATTTCTTGCATCAAGCCATTCACTACTTCTTTAAAACCTTATAAGATTGGCCTATTTTTCTTGGCTTCTGACTTAAGACATCCTCATGTATATCATCCTTGTTAAATGCTCTACCTTCATCTTTAAAAGCATCTAAAAGGATCGAACAAATTTTCTTGCTTTGAGCATATCTACCTTCTTAGGTATTTTGCCTTCATTTTTAAAATATCTAAAGAGACAAGCATTCTCCGTCAATGTCGTTGGACATTTAGCTTATCTTAAAGCATTGTACTTGAGGTGTGCTTTGTCTCCATCTTTAAAAGAATCTTAAGAAGTTAAAAATATCTTTATGCAAAATAAGGTATAAACATATAAGCATAAATATTTAAACATAAAGGATTAAATGTCTTAAGATTTTGTAATCATTCAAAACATATTATTCACTCTAGAGGTTGAGGCAAATGCCTTAACAACCTTAGGGTCACATGGTAAACACATGTTTTTTTAAAGCACAAGAATTTCCAAATATCTACTTCATTCTCAATATCAAAAGTAAGAAAGGATCCAATTTTATTAGATAAGAACTCTGCCATACGTTTGTTCAGGGAATGCAAAGGCAAAAATGATATAAAGACTAATTGAAACTCAAAAGGTTTTTCATTGCCTAACACATCCTCTAAAAGAAAGACTAAAATTTTAAAATTCCATGGCTCATTCTATATAACCCAATTTATATCCTTTCAATTAAAACAAAAAGAGAAAGAAATGTTTACTCACCCTCTAGCTATAACACCATGTTTAAGTTTCCATGAAAAAAGTTATTATAGCCATAAGGGCAAATTGATTATAAGGTTCATGTCTATAATTTCGCTACCAAGCAAAATGGAGTCTTTTCAATAGCCATAAATAATTCATTAAAAACCTCAATTGCATTAGCCTCGCCACGTGTTAGGCTCAAAACATTTTGACTCAAATTTATGTTATTAATCCTATTACTTCAATCTGTCATGCTTGATCACTTATAGATAAGAAAATAGTTTAAGAAACCAAAGAAAACACCATGGAAGTAAGAAGAAAGTAAAGACCAAAAAAAAAAAATGATACCAAGAGAAAAAAGAAAATCCTAAGAAGAAAAAAGCAAATGGGCTAAAAATCGTATGTGATAGAGTAGAATACAATGAAATATATATAGAGAGACTAAAAGTTTGGGCAACTTTAACATAATTGAAAATATAAAAAGGAATACAAAAACAAAATAGAAAAAGAAAGGCATTAAAGTGTAAGGAGGAGATAAAGGATTTTTACGATAAGATGATTACATTAGTTATAAGAAGGAAAAACATAATGGAAATTATAAAAGGAATAGCTAACTAGGAACACATTCACCCAATAATAAAACCCCTAGCTTACTAAGAGAAGAATTCAATCTTTCCATAAGAGAAAAACCAAACCCTCTAAAAGAGAGAATAGTTATAAATATCACATCTTTTATTTTTCAACTATAATCATATGTACAATTAAAACTTTTTAGTTTGATTCTAAATAAAATTATGTATTTGATATATTTGATAAAATTATAAAAAATAAAAAAAATCAATTTTTTGGTATCATTAAACCAAAATAAAATAGTTGAAGATGGAACTATCTTGTCTTGAGACATAATGGTCATTAATCATGAATTACCATTTATAGAATACCAAATAATAGAGCAACTAGTTCACAACTCAGTGCAAATATAGTAAATAAAAAATACAAGAACAAAAAGATAATTTAAAATTTGAATTTCCTAAAAATAGAAATAAAAGAGTTTGAATATCTATTGCAATCACTTTTATAATAATAGAACTGCACATTTGCATCTATTATATAATAATCAATCTTTTCAGCTCACGCTTAGTGCATATTTATAAACTAGCAATTTTTTAATTTTCTTTATAAAATTATATGATCAAGTAAATATTCATATGAAAAGATTTGAAATTTATGAAAAACTAAATAAATAGAAATATATATTGAAATTAATTTTATAATTTAGACAAATAAAGTTTAATTGTAGGATATTCTTATTATTTTTTGCTCATAAAAAATTTAATGGTAAATTGCAATTTTTAAAATTTTCTCTATTGCTTTAAATTAATAATAAAAAATTACTTTTAAATTTTAATTTCTTAATTTTATATATATTAAATGACACAACAATTAAGAAATTTAATAGTGACATTTATATATTAAAGAGTGAATAGGTTATATTCAATATATTTATTGTTTATAATAGTAATTGATTTGTTCATTCACATTGACTAATTCTATAATTTAAGAACTTTAATTTAATTACTTTGTAGAGAAAATATTTTCAAAGTATTTCAAAATATCCACATAATGGTCTGATCTTACATAGAAATTGTTGAAATATCAAACAAAAAATGTATTAATATAATAAACTCACCTGTAAACTATAATATATGGATAAAATAAGATTCTAAGATATAATTTTTATTTTATAAAAGAAATTCAAAATTTTCATTATTTTAGTTTATATAAATATTTTTTTTGAAAAGTTATTGTTATCATGAATAAAGAATATCTATGAACTAAAATAAAATAAATTGAATAAAACAAAACTTCAATTTTATCTTACTAAATTTCAATAAATATGTGATAGAAATAGATTGTGAAGGTATAGAAAACTCATCCTAAGATAGCTAGTTTAATGTGGTGAATGAAATATCCCTTAAAACACCTATAATACTTGATATAGTGTAATACTATTTATACCACATTTATCTTTCCTTTTTTTTTAAAAAAAAAAAAAGGTAATTACATAACATTAATATTTTCATACTTTATCCATCTTATTGAATTTATTTTTCATTTTTACAATAATTATATTTTGAACTTTTAAATATTGTCATGATAATAATGGTATTTATATCAAATCATATTTAGCATTGATTTATAGGTTGATGATATTAATACTATTTATTCATTTTTAAAATTTTTATCTATTTAATTTATTTTTTTACAAAATTAGGTAAAATCAAGATGCAACATTACTATTCACATAGCCCCTAGCATTTTCTTACTTTGAAATACAATTTTGAATAGGATAATACAATTGACTCAATATTTTAGCCATTTATTTTATTCGCTTTGCTAAGGTTGGTGTCACAAGCTAAGTCTAGGGACTAGACTGGCTAGAAATTAGGAGACTTAAGGGCACCAAAATTCATAGTAAGCCTAAACTATGAAAACTGTTATCATTCATCATAACTCATTTCATAAAACATATCCTACCTAAGGCATTCAAAAGTGTTGAAGGAATATGAAAGGACTTCAATATAGTCAACCCTTGCTATAATTCCAACCTATCCCATAAGAATTCACCATCCTTAAGGAGTTCACATATACATATGATAGAGATTCTTTTGGCGTATATTTTTAGGTTAGAAATTAGGAATTTTTCTAGTTTTATGGTGTTTTTATTCTTGAACAAGTTAATTTATGTCTCTTTTATGTTTGTATAAGAATTTCTTAAAAAAGAGTTAAATTGCAGTTTTTAGTAGTGTTATATATGCTATTTTGTAGTCCATGCATTGGACCATACAAAGATGCAGAGTTGACTAGTCAGTAGTGCAGAATTGTGTAAGAAGTTAAATGCATGTGAAGTTGCATGACCCATGCATTGGGCCATACAAGGTGTTAGATTCATATTTTAAAACTCAATTGCAGTTTGCTTTTGAAGATAATAAAGGCCTAATTTGGATAGAGATTCTTGGGCAGAAAAAGAGTAGATTTTTAGGAGAGAAAAGTGGATTCAACCTCTACACCAAATATAAAGAAGATTTTGTGAAGATTGAAGGATATTCTCTTAGGGTTTTTATTGTTTTTGTTAGGAAGACTTTTCTCTTCAAAAATTCTCTACTCAATTCAATAGATTCTTTTTTCTTTATTTCTTTCTCTTCTTTTAGGATGAACTAATTCTTCAATTATAGGGATTAAAGTAAAAGCCCAATATTTATTTCATGAATATATAAAGTGATTTTGTTTCAATTGTGTTGGGTGTCTTGATTTAATATGTTTGAGCTTATTTGGTCTTGTATGTATGAACAATCACATATGTGCAACGTTTGAGATTCTAAATGATGGAACGAGAGTGGAAGTCTAAGGTTAGTCCTAACATATTAAACTAGGAGATTTATATCACGAGAGTAAGTTTGACTTCTAGAGATATTCCAAGATTATTCATGGAACTTAATGCGTTGCTATTGAATTTTGTGACAGTGAGAGTAGGCATAATTTTACTAATAATAGACTCAATTTTGCTCGAGAGAGATTATTGGGTAAATTAAGGAAATTCATTTTCAAGCATAACTCAATCTCAATTGAAACAATTTTCTTAATATATTTATGGAATGGTATTGTGCTGTAATCGAATTCCATATAAATCATTATCATATAGAGTTTCTTTTTTATTTAATTTCAGTTTTTTTTAATTATTTTGCAATTTCAGTTTTTATTTATTATTCTCTTATTGTTAGATAATAGAAAAATTATGACTTGATTGGTACTTGTGTGAAACAATCCTTGTGGGAATGATCTCTAGTTATCATTATATTATTTGAACTGATTTGTGCATTTGCAAGGGTTTTACACGCAATAACTTATCTCATAATCATACAAATTTCATTGGGCATAATATTAAATATGCCTCACATATATCATTATAAAACTTAGTTAGAAGTCTTAATGATATAATCGCATATAAGTATCATTCTTACTATAAATAGTTCAAAACTAGAGTTCTATTAAATCATTATAATTGTTGACTTAAATACATCAAGAGTATAATCATAAATAATAGAACTAGTTGTCTCCTTTTGATTCTTCAAGCTCTTCTAAACTTGAAATGTTAGTGGGATGGAAAATGAGTGTTTTGACTCAATAAGTGAATATTAGTTTGCATGATATGTCATCATAATAACACACACACACACACACATGCTTCTAAACTTTTTATTCATAAATATATACTATATTTGGAAAAATATATCAATATTTGTATACAATAAACAAATGATAATCCAAGTTATTGATTTGCCTCTTAGAATACAAGAGACTCCATTTTCCTATTATGCCTTATCTTTATTATGGCTAGGAGAGATTAACTCTAACCTTAGTTATTCTTTCGTATCATTACTTTTTGGAGCTAAGGAGGGCATGAATTACTTAACTTTCTTAGCTTGTGTTCATCATTCCTTTTATCATGGTTAATCATGATCACTTATGGTAAATCAAATTATCCTTAGAAGCTACCAATATATCACAAATTTATTTTACATGTATAATTTAACTATGCACCTCATTTATGTTTGAACCATTTTCATATAGTTCATCTTATTATTTTCTTAATTTCATATTCATATGACATGTATGCAAAAATACAAAAAAGAGAGAAATTGTTGAATGTCACAATCATTAATATATACTTATAATTTGTTATCCACCTAAGAAAATAAAGACTTAGTGATTGTTGACCTATAAACACATTGTCATAATCATTATCAATCTAATAACAATTAAGACAAAAACCTTCAAAACCCAATTAAACTCTAGGTGTTTCTTATAACATTTAAACTTCTATACATAATGATAACAAACTTATTATCCTAGGAAGCCTTATAAAGGAGGTAAATAAGATAGATTTTGTGGGCACTATTTTGAGCCTTAACACATTCAAAAAAGAATACCTACCCAATCTTAAATATACATATAAAAGTTATAAGTATTACTGAAGGAAATATCACTTATTAAAAGATATTTAAGTTATCCCTTATAGGAACTATAACATGATTAAGCTTGGCTTGAATTCACAAATCAGGCATTTAGAAGTTTAAATAGGAAGAAAGTTTGGTTGCTTTCAAGTAGCTTTTGCTTTGCTCATTGCTCTTTTTGTATCTTAATTTTCTTCATTTCTTCCTTTTTTAAAGTCAAACAGGATGTTCTTCTATAAGCATGCTTTAAGAAACTAGCAAGTACACTTATTATAATTTTTTTAACAAAAAACTATAAATATGATTGTTATTCCCTTTCAACAAACATTGTATATCAAACCACTTGTGTGAAAGTTGTAACGACTCTACACTACATTTAAATGGGCATTAGAGCTATGCATGATCACTTCTTTCATAGGCATCAGTATTTCTTCCATGTGTGCTGAATTTCCAATAGTCATACTATGTCTTTTAATAGGGCATTAGGCCTTGTCAACATGCTTAATTTTTCAAAATCATTGGAATGCTTCCACTGTCATTATTTTATCTTCAATAGCATTGATCTCTCCAATAAACATTGAGCTTTGATTCAAGAGACCTAAACTCTATCGCCATTTCTATAAGAGTGTTTCAACAACCTATTCTTTTTTATTTTTCATTGGAAATGTTCTTTGTAATAGATGTTGGTAATTTCCATAAGCGTTGATGTTGCTTGGCTATCAGCCTTACTCCATGGGTATTGTTTCCTAGTTTATTGCTATTAGTAAGTTCCATAGGTGTTGAAGTCCTTTATAATTTTACATAAAACATTTAAGGTAATTTTTGACAAACTTTTAATTATTTTTCATTTTCTACAAATGTTGATGCTCTCTATAAATGTTGGGTAAATTTTCACAAACATTGAATTACTTTTTCAAATTTATCTTCCTTTCTGCTTTGAGTTTAAACTTCCAATTATCCTGGCCCTTTGTAAATTGATAAATATGATTATGATAAAAGTCATTTCACACCTTTTTGAGCTTTTACAAATTTTGGAAGTGATATACTTATTTGAATATCCTTTGAATTTGAAATTAGATGGAAATAAAAGACCTATAATCTTATATAAAACACCAACTAGTTAACAACATTAACAGTTATTTTTTATCACTAAAAAAAAGAATTGGAACTCTAAGGCTAAATAGAACTTAGAACCTAAATAACTCTATATTATCAAGGAGAAGTTAAATGAAATACTAATTGCAAGGCCTATCCATCATTTAAGTTAAATATGTAATTAGCTCCTTATGAGATTTATATCCCAATTCAAGCAAAATCTAAGTTGCATATAAGATTTTCTATCATAAATGTTAGCCCTTGTACATCAGGAAGTAGGTTGAATTGGTAGGAGAATTTAAAATTTTAAGGTAACACAAATAAGTAAAAGTTTAAGGGAAGGAAGAGAAGGAATCAACACAAGAGATTTATAGCAGTTCGGATGGTAATAACCCCTACATCCGCTCCCTAATTCATTAGTTGGGTATTTTACTCAATCACTTTAGTGTTTTACAAGTTCCTACTAAACTTAGTATTTAGGCTCATATCAAACCATAAATAAACTTATGTTTAAGGCTCATACATAATTTTATAAGAGTTTTTCTCACTTAAGGCTCACTCTAAAGCCCAAACCCAAAGTGTTTAAGGCTCACACTTAACCTTAATAACTCAAGTACAAAGAATTAATGAGCTAAAGCTTTAAGAATTAAAATTATAAGAGTTTAGACACAATAAATGGTTATCCTCTTTTATTAAAGGCTATTTGGTGGAGTATTTATAGAGTCCAACCACCAAATATTGTTACTAAAGAAACTATTAGTAAATCTACAAATTATGGTAAGCACTCCCGCATTTAATGCTTATTAGAGTCAAGTCACGGTCGAGATCACTAAATCATAGTCAAGATTGTCATTTCACTCTAAGAATTACCTTTTTATGGTCACAATCTTCAAATATATCTAATGGCTAGTGACATTTGGTAGTTGTTGATTGGTTGATAAAAAACTAGTCATTAAAACCCTCTATCTATTACAAGTGTCGTGGTCGTTATGTCTTGGTCACAGTTGCAAGGCAAAATAACATTGAATTAGAAGGACGTAATTTACACCATGAAACATACTAGAGAAATTGGTTCAACCTTGAAGATGCATCATGGTCGCTATCTATAATCATAATCCTGAGCTACGAGGCTTATCGTGATTGTCATTGCGAATCAGACTGACGATTTTGGATCCCATGATTTCAGGCAATAGCAATTGCTAACTTCTTGTCTCTATAATGAATTAGTGACAATTTTGAATCTTGGAGAATTTCTCTTCCATTTGACTTCCAGTCAAGTCCTAACTTATTTTCTCTAAGAACAACACTAAAAAAAATTAGAACCTTTCAATCTATATTGTCAAGATAAAAAAAAAAAAAAGTTTTGACTTAGGTTGACCAACCTAGTCTAATCTAACAATAAATCAACCTTAAATATACTATAAAAATTTATAACACCACTTAATTAAAGAAAAGGGTGTGAAATGAGTCTCTTGAAAATTTTTTTAAAAAAATGAATAAAGCTTAATAAAATTTCTTAAATACCATAAAGAAAACTATTAACTCTATAAATCTCTTATTACAATTAATGGGTCTAGTGCATAATAAAGTTCTAAAGAATGGAAAGCTTTAAAAATAAGTGAAAATAAGACTGTGAAACTCAAAGAGATAGAGTTTAAAGAAAGAATCTTGAAATAGCTCTTTATGTGGGGATCAAGACCTATATGGTCAAGGCAAGCGGACATAGGCATGACGAAGGAGTTCATTGTGGTTATGTTGGCTTGATATAGGTGTGTCATCTAGCTTTTTTATGCCATGTTCATGGAAACCTTTTGAAATTACTTAGGGTCTACCACGACCTTATTAAACTGTTATGGTATTTTTTTTTATTATGTAAATATTGAAATCTTATGTTTCATACCACTCTAACTCAATTCAAACTTTTATAACACCTTTAAACACAAAAAAAAAAAAGAAAAAAAAAACATGAACATGTGTAAGCACTATCAAATATACTTTTTGATAAACATAATATATTTATATGGTAAAAAATGAACCTACAAATTCAGACTAGGCTTGCCAAGCCTTTTATGTCAACAAGGGGTCTGAACAGGCCCGGGAAAAAAAGAGAATTGTCATCGATTATCAGTCTCTTAACCATTTTCTAAAAGACGACAAGTTTCCACTTCCAAAAATATCCTCACTATTTGTTCACATGTCATAGGGAAGGATTTTTTTCAAAGTTTGATCTTAAAGCAAGATTTTGGTAGCTGGGCATCAGACAAAAAGATAGGGTAAAGACTGCTTTTTGCATTCCTAATCAACACTATCAGTGGATGGTCATGCCATTCGGTCTCAAAGTAGCACCTTCACTTTTTCAAAAGGCAATGATCCAGATTTATGAGCCACTTCTTCATAGTGCACTCATTTATATCGATGACGTGTTACTTTTTTCAACAGACATAGAGTCACATCAAAATTTACTTAAAGAGTTCATCGATATCATAAAGAGATTCAGAGTTATGCTATCTCAGTCTAAAATGCATGTGGCTAAAAATGAAATTGAATTTTTGGGGTTGAATTTTGCAGATGGAAAATACAAGCCAGGACCCACACTTTGGAGCAGAATTGTTAAAATTCCCAGATGATAATTTCACTCAAAAGCAGACTCGGCAATTTCTGGGAATCACCAATTATTTAAGGGACTTTGTTCCCCATTATACAAAAGTGGCACGTCCTCTCCAGCTTTTTCTAAAGAAAGATTCTCCACCATGGACAGTGGAGCAATCACAAGCTGTCAAGACTTTTAAAAAGATAATGCAAAACTTGTCACCTCTTCAGATTCCCTCAATAGGAAAAAGGATACTACAGACTGATTCGAGTGACAGCTATTGGGGGGGCCATATTATTAAAGGAAAAAACAACCAAAGAAGAATTTGTGCACATGCAAGTGGAGCTTTCAAGCCAGCTAAGGAGCACTACCATTCAACTTTTAAAGAAATTCTGACAGTAAAATATGGGATAAAAAAGTTTGAGTTCCATCTTGTCGGCCATCATTTCCTAGTCCTTATGGACTGTTCCTCTTTTCCAAAGATGTTTGAATTCAAAGGAAAAACAGTTCCTAATCCTCAGTTACTTCGCTGGAAAGGATGGTTTAGCAAGTATAGCTTTGAGGTCCAGTATATAAAAGGGGATACAAACATGATTCTAGATATACTCTTAAGGCCACAATCAATATCCCTCATATCCGCAACCCACAACACTCCTCTTTTCATGATGGCTTCCTCACCTAGTTCATCAGAAGTTTCAAATCCTGCATCCTCTTCCTTAGTTCAAGGTCCAAGTTTTGTGCCAAGTTCGAGACTATTTGATGAGACTTTTCTGAAAGCAGGTCTTTCACCAGAGATCAAAACTCCTGTCACCTACACAAAGATTTGCCATATAGTTATGGAACAACTCTTTGTTTACCAGGCAGCTCTATTATGGTTGTATGGTCCCATCTTCATGGAGATCTTAGGGATTCATCCATCATATCCCTTTCTGGATTATTCTTCAATTATCAGTGGAGGATGGAGATGACCTAAGGAATTCCTAACATTCTTATGGTATTTTTGCCACCTGTATACTATTGTTATCGAAGTTCGTCCCTACCATCTGTGGTTATATCTTATGGATCTCAAACAAAAGAAAAGATATAATCCATATATGATCACTTTTATGGAATGGTTTCAGTCAATGGATAGATGGATTAGTTCATTAAAATCCAAATATGAGCACTGTGAACCTCAGACTGTTCTCAACAAAAGAATCATTTATACTATCCATAGGCCTTGTTTTATGGGACCATCAAGCAATACTCCTCAAATTATGACACACATGCACATCTACAATGAACTTCAGTTTTCTATTTGGAGTGACGCAGTAGAACATTTTGATGAATTTTGAGAATTTCAGAGACACATGTGTGGGAAAAATAAAGTTGTTCCCAAAGAGATTTGGCCTACTACTTCCCAAGAAGCTCCATGGGATACTCTCCCATCACAATACAATCAGAGTCTTAAGCACTCAAGTGATCAATGGGGAAAACTTCCCTATTTTGACAGACTCATTGATGACACTACAGGAGAGCAATATGATCCTTCAGGATATTCTCAGGACCCTTATGACTACTCTCTCAAAAGGAAAGAAGAAAGAGTCAATGAACAGGTAGCTCAGAGGCATTTTGAGGAAGACTATGACAATATGAACCTTTCACCATCTCACGAGTCAATCATAAAATAAAGAGTTGTCCTTTTGCTTTGTAAAAAGGTGTGCCCAGTGTGTTGAATAATGTGCTTTTGTAAAAGTGACTTTTACTAAAGTCGCTTAGGAAGTGTTTGCTTATAACGTGTAGGTTTACTTTTGCGCTGTAAAGGAGTAAGATAAAATTCCTTCTTATATTTTCTTCTCTATATGAGGAGAAGAGTTTCATTGTAAAAATCAAGTTGTGAAAGAAATAAAAACTCCCACTTCTCTCTAAACACGAGTTTCCAATTCCATTAAGCCTAAGGCTAGCATGAGTATTGTTATCTAATCCCTATCTCCTATCTTAGAGATGTTTTTTTCCATTTATCCGTAAGTCATATACTAAGAGGATCGTGGAGCTAATCGGAATAGTGCAGTAAGGTAGAAGAAAGACATTGGCAATGTTAAGCGAAGGGATGTAGTTGAAAAGCCTGTAGTCAAAATTCTACTCCAATGTTGACAAAGGAAAAAATCCATTTCTGTTGTTGTTCATGATCATACATGTATGTGGCTTACGTGTGTGTGTGTGTGTATATATATATATATATCTGTGTGTGTGTGTGTGTGTGTATAAATATATATATATATATATATATATA
>CATIWR010100252.1:0-32635 GCA_949677035.1 Omphalea diandra | reverse complement strand
TATATATATATATATATATATATATATATATATATATATATATATATATATATATATATATATATATATATTCAATTTTCAGTTAGTGTTTATCATTTATCAAATAATTGTATTAGTAATATAATATTTTTAACAAGTGGTAAGTTTTCATTTTACTATGTGCTATATAAAATAATAATTTAAATGTTTAGTTTCCACAATTATCAAAAGAAAACATAGAAATTTTTAAAAAAAATAGAAAATTCTTCACATAAAAATAATTTAAGAAATTTAATAATATAAAAAAATTCACGTTTATGATAATCAGTATTCAATTTTCTATATAATAAGAAAAATTAAAAAGACTCAAAAAGGCTAACAAAAGAAAAAATAAAATTGTGAATTTTGTTATTTTTATCAAAAATTATATTGTTATTTAAATTGATTGTATTAACTTAATTATAATTTTTATTTTAATTATATTATTTACTTGATATTAACTTTTTATTAAATAATAATATATTATAAAATAATAATAAATTTTAATTATATTTATATATTAATTTTTAACATTCAACTAATTAACTAATGATTTAAATTATATATTAAATTTATTTTAATTTATTATTATAATCATAATCATAGCGTACAATGTGCAAAGTCACAACTAAATAATGAATATTTTAGGTTCAAATATAAATGCTTTTTTAGCTATAGTTGTAGTATCACCATAAACATTTTAATAAACTCATTGTCATATGTTGCAGTATTATATGAATTTAAATAAAATAAGAGGTTCCATCGTATTATTACTCTTATAAATAAAAATGTTTTACTCATGCATTACAATTTTATGAATTTTTAAATTTAATTTGATAATTATTAAAATCATATTAAAAAAATAGCCTCTGATAAATGAAGAATATTTTACTCATGTATTGTTATTTTATTAATATTCAAATTTGATTTGATAATCATTAAAATTAAATTAATAAAAAAGGTTTCTACCAGGTCGATAGGCAGGCGATTAGAGGTGATGGCCTATTAACAGATGTATCTTCGATTAGCTTCTGAAAAGACCCCTTTGCAGAAGAAAGCAAGCTACCATTCCACCAATCACTTGAGCTTGACCAGGCAACTGTAGTCTTGGATTCTGAAGCTAAACATATCACTATCAATTATTGCTTGATTAATCTGTTCAAGATCTAGGCAGCTTCCTCATTTTGTATGGAGCTCAATTGACATGGTAGATATCCCGACCACTGTTCTCGCAGTAACAAAAATCCAGCACCCCTTTCAGTGTCTGTGCAGCCTGCCAACTCATAAAATCACTCATCAATCAAGGTAATGAAAGATGTAGAGAGAGGAAGAGAGAGAACATAATCGCACGATCTAAAATGAATCCTCTAAGCTCTCCCATAATTGATATGAAGTTGGCCACTGAATAGATCAACCAACATTGGACGCACGGATGTGTGAGAGACAGAAAAGGCAGGGATCTTACAAGTAATTCTATGCTGTAGTAGTGTACATTGATTCTCTCAACCTCTTGGCATTGTCAGTTTATATAAGTACAGCAAGATCCAGATAATTCAACGTCAAAATGATCCCTGGTTCAGAATGGGGACTGGCACAATGGACAGGATGATTTGTGAGAAGTTGAGAACCATTTATACAGGCAGGCAGCATGGAACTTGTGCTTGCAAGTTTTACATGCAAGACGGGGAAGACTATGGTTGGTAGTGTGAATAACACTGTAACATATGGGGCACTCTTCGACTCCTTCAAATTCCTTGTCAAAATTTCTCTTCCATATTCGTATAGCTTCAGCTAGAGCACCATTCTGCATCACACAAGAAAACAACCTGTTTATCTCAAGCATCTTTAAATTAATGATTCCCATAGTTGTTAGCTGCGCCTCAGGCGCAACACGCACCACCAGGCGACTGGACCAGCGCCTCTGAAGGCCAAAGGCGGGCACTGTTACTCAGGCACTTGCCTTAGTGCCTTAGGCACGCCTATTCAACTCTGCTAGGCGCGAGAAAGGCGTCTTTCTAACTTCTACTATAATATACATCTTTCACCTCAAAATATCACCATCACTAAATTGCAGATGGCCGACCCGCCAGAATTCGGTATCGACAAACCAGAAGGTCGCCGGTGTTACCAGAATCCGACCAAACCACCAATACTAAGGTCACCAGTCGCCGATCTATCCATTTCCGGTTATCACATGCCTGAAATTTTTCTTCTTCAATACTGTTTTGATTTCTCTCTCGTTGGAAAGTTCGCCGGTGTCATAAAAGTCATCAAAATCCGACCAAACCGCCAATACTAAGATCGCCGATCCGTCCATTTCCGACTACCACGCTTAAAATTTATCTCTTTCAATACTATTTTGATTTATTTCTCTCTTTTCTACCTGTTCGGTTTTGTTGTTTTAATTTCTCTCTCTCCTTCTATCTATTCTATTTCTGGTGAGATAGATTTATGGGTTTGGTTTTGGGTTTTGTATTTTTGCAACTTCTGATAATTTTTTATAATTATACATGTGTTTTTAAGTGTATAGATAAAAAAACTAGTTATCTTGGATCTTATTACAAGGATTAAAAATAAATTTTTTCTAATATAATTCAAGAAAATTATTAAAGGGTTAGAAATATTTTCATTCAATATATAATGTTGCTATGCATATATAATTATTGGTTCTTAATTTAAATTTTTTAATTTTTTTTTATTGTTGCATCTAATGTCACTCAGGCGGGCACCTGCGCCTTGCACCTAGACTCTAAGACTCCTTGGTACCTTAATGAACCTTATGCCTTTAACAACTATGATGACTCCTTTTTGACATCCCTCCCCTCCCACCTATACAAATTCATATAACTTCTTTATAAATGAAGCAGTGGTTATCTCCATTTCTTGCTACTTCCTTTTATCCAGAAGCCAGACCAAGGTGGGATGGTAAACTAAAACAAAGTGGAAAAAGAAAAAAGGCAAGAAAATCCATTTTATCGTACCAGGAATACTAAAGCTGGAGTTCTAATTATTTAGTTTTATCAGTAGAATTTCATACTTGCAGAATCATCTAGCAGGCATATATAAGAATGTTTAAGTTCTCATAGTAGAAAGTTGATTATATCATATTATGACTAGGATTCATAGTACAAATTTTAATGTAATCAACTGTTCTTAGAGTATTTTGAACACCTTTTTCATTTTGATAAAACTTGACATGTTACTTATATTAAGCTGTAGCTTTTGCTCTGAGAGGCAACTTTGTTCCCTGTTATCTTTCTCCTCTCCTCTATTCTAAGTTTATCCCATTATGTTTCTTTTAATTATTTTCTTTTCTTTTAATTTGTATTTAATTGTCTTATTTCTATGCAACCACAATTAACCAATCACACTATCCGACACATCTAGTCCACTTTTCTAATCTGACCATTGCTTAGCCACCAAATCATTCCCCATTCCCATCCATTTGCAAGACAACCCACATGCTCATATATCAACGGTCCTTTACTACACAAAGATGACTATTCCCATAGCAATAGTAGAAAAAATAATAATAATTATAGCAGGTACCTGATTACGAACAAACAGCATCATTGACATCAGCCACTTTCGCTGCTTCACTTCACTAATGCCTAAGCTTCTCATACAATCAACATCTACAGGACGTAATGGATAAGATGCAGGAAGACGAATAACTAGATCCATCCCTGTCTCATCCTTCGTATATGTAGCAACTACCTCATTTGCTGATTTGCTTACACTGACTGAAAAATTCTCATCAGCAAAATTGGCTTTCTTTATCTGCATCAAGGAAATTATATCAGAATAATGGGGTAATCACCATACAAAATAGCCAAGTAAAGTCATGATTTACTTTTTTTCCAAGAAATTTGATAGATCTGATTTTAAATCTATAACTAGAAAAAAGCCAAAATCGGTGTACAAGCAACCCAGGTGCCACAATGACCCCAAGAATACCACTACATAATGGAAACTCGCTCTTCTATCTTGTCCAATTAAAAGATGATCTATTAATGGTCGAAAGACTACTCAAAGACTGATGATCGTTGTATTCTAAAGTTTTAAGCCCAACAAGTTTTAAATAATGGTCAGAACATGCAAGAAAATTTTCCTTTAATCTTCTTTCTCTCATTCTTAAGCCTTTTATTCTCAATTTTTTTTTTTTTTTTCCTAACAGAAGTGGTTTAACAAAAACCTCAAATTGAAAACCTAGATATCATAATATCGAGGGGGAAAAAAAGGTTTATCTTCAAAGTAACTAAATGTGCTCTCAAACAACATGTACCTGGGATAGTTCGTTCACAATTAGGGGAGGACTGCACCATGATCTCGTAAATGTTTCAATAAGAGATGAAGTTGAACGGTCACGCAAGTCAGTAAACCAACCTCGAACATAAGCAGGAAGAACACGTAGCATCAGACCAAATAATGATCCAGCAAGTAAAGTCATTTTCTCAGGTGCAATTGGCCATAATGATTCCACAGAGGACAATGATGAACCTGTTGTGATGGCAGACGTTGCTGCAGTTACAGCCTCTGATGCCCCAGCAGGAAAATCCTCATCTTTCTTTTTAAGACCTTGTGCCATGCACAATTCCAAAGGAATATGTTGAAAGAGGCAATCTAATATAACTGGATTAGCAAAACCTTGTACATACTGGACCAACTGCTCTCTTGCAGCAGATAGAGATGGTAATGACAGTAGATGTGATAGCAACAAAGACCAAGCAAGGAAAACATTCACCTATAAAGTTAAATATAAGCCATAGATGTGATAACTAACTGCAAACATGAACATCAATCAAAGCAGAAAGAACAAATCTGAGTACTCATTTAAGCAAACATACCCGTTGATGTGCCATCAAATCCATATCAAGAACCTCATAAGGTAGTTTTTCAATCATGCAAGACAATTCCTCCTTCAAATAGACATTTCTCCCAGACGCCAATTCAATCTGACATGAATCCAGGTCACTGCTAATATCATCATTTAAGGAAAAACTAGCACCTTGTTCAATGATAGCCAACCTTGAAACAGGTTCAGTAGAGAGAATAACATAAGCAGCAAACTGCAGTGGTGGAACTGGTACAGAGGAGAACAGAATAGCATACAAAGAGCTAATAGGGCCTTTGCTCAACCCCCAAAATTCAACTGATTTCACTGCTCTGTCTTTAGAATGTGGTGATGAGTTAACAACATTTGAAGCCACCAACTCCCAGAAATAGGGATAATCAAGCCGAGATGTGGCTATAATAGATGCAGCCTCCTGACTATAAGAACTTGCAATGGCCTCAGTAATGCCAGTGCAAAAGAACAAGCGAAGAATACCTTCTACAATTCGATCTCGAGCTGGATCCCATCTTTCCAGTCTCAGGGGATTAGAAAAATTGATGTCTGGTTGTTGGAGCCTCGAGACATCACAAAGTAAAGAAAATGAAGCCAAGGCATTAACAGCAACATTTAGAGGAAAATGGTCTGAGATAAAAACAAGCTGCTCAACTTTCCTATGAACGTCAACATTTTCAGTACTACAGCTGTTAGTGATAACATCATTGACACTCTCTGTAACTTCCTCCATCATCACAACTACTGACTGAATCCAAGCCTTCACTTCAGAGAAGAAAAATTCCCAGTCTTCCTCAGCAAATTCTTTCCAGCAATAGCCAACAGAAATAACCATTAATTTTGATAGCAACATCTGCGCTACAGGCAACCGTTTACCTACTGCCGAGACACTAGCACAGTGTCTCTGCTTTTGAAATAAATCAAGTATGAGTGTTCTCTCTTCCAGGCTTATGTTCCTCTCCAGCTTCAATGATTTAATATTCCGCATTGAACTAACAGGATAACAAGCAATAAACAGCTGGAACCACTCCTCCATATCTATGATGAGAAAATCAATGTTATTCTAATTAAAGAATAAAATGAATATATTGATGAAATGAATTACAAGAGTCACAAAAGTTGGAGGGAACATTAAAAGGAAGCAGATCTATCCTTGTCCAATACTATTGCATTCAGGTGCTAAGTAATTTTGTCTAAAAAAAGTCACTGAATAGCATATACACCCACCAAAAGGACAAGAACATTCAATGATGACTAGGCTCATTGTTTGTACTTCACTGCCATCAACAGCAAATTAATAATTCATTGTTATATCCTCTCAAAAAATAATTTATAATTATATATAAATGTGAAACATAAGAAAGAGGGGAGGAGGGGAGATGAAGTTTGAAAGGACAAAAGAGTACATACATAAATTATTTTTAAGAAACAAATCTATAATCCTAATCCTACAAGTGTTCCTAAACCCACTGATCTAAAACCAATATAAACTCAAAGCACAACTTTGTGGACCAAGAGAGGAGCTTGGATTAGTGAATTCGATTGATACCTCTACACCATGTGAACCAAGGTTCCTCCAGCTGATTGACCAGTATGCACTTAGATTAACACAATTTCTCAAATAATGCAATACCATAAGAATATTTATCACTTTCTATTTTGTGATATTAGAACATATTAATACAGTTGGAATAGACATTTATAAACAGTCCTCTTCCGATCTAACCCTATAAGTATTCCCAATTACCCTAAGAATATTTATTATTCTCTATCTTATGCAATCAATATTTTTATTAATATTGTTGGAGTTAATATTAAAAAATTCTTCTCACACATTAAAGTAGAAGCTTAAAGAAAGTTGGAAAATTTTTGAAAATTTCTTTGTTTGTTTTTTCTTTATTTTTCAAAATTTTTTTAAAAATTTTCAGTGGAATTATTGGAGAAACAGTCTTGGCTTCCCCATTCATGTTAGTGGATGTTATATTTAATGGTTTTATCAATTATTTTATTCTTCAGAAACTTAATAGGAAAAGAGATTATTTGATTAGTGAATGAGTTTATATATCCTGAAATGGAGTTATTTAATTTAAGTGGTTAACATGCATCTTTTTGGTTATAAAGCGAAACCAATAAATCTTCAGTATTAAATGCACTACATTTTAATTTTGACATTCCATTCATTTTACATTTAGATTGTATTAAATGTGTTATATGTTTTATTCTTCTATTAGAGCAGACTGCCAAAAATTATTTAATATTTACTATTTGATTAATTTCCAAAATACATGCAATATCAAAAAATAATTAATGAATTTTTTCAACAACCAAAAAATAAAATATTAAAATATAGCACCTGATTTTATGCAGCCTTGTATGCTAGTTATCCGAAAGATTTTTCCAAAATATTATTAGACAGAAAAATAAATACTTGTGTTTGTGAATTTAAAAGGTACGCATGTACCTTGTCCTGTTTGCCACATCATTAAAGGTGGGAAATCTAGAATCCTTTGGAGCCAATCTTTAACAGTATCCTGCATCCAATGTTCACCAGGATTCTGAAGTTGAATATCCTCGAAAGATTCACCAGGCATATTTCTTCTCTGACATAAAGGTTGTACAAGAACATTGACAATGGAAGGAAGAATCTTCAAACAATTTTGGTTTACAGCTTCACCAATATAAAGCTTGTTTACAAGCAACTCAAAGACTTCTCTAGCCTTGTCTCCTCCCCATATCTCATCCTTGAACAGAGTGAAAAGCAAAGACAAAAGAGCTCTTAAAAACGGTTCTTCAATTTTGTCCAACTCTTCACGTACAGCAGCTGATAAATTGAATGGACGATATATTCCTCTTTCTCCATGGACAAGAGCACCGCCTAGTAAGATATTGAAGATGGAATTTAACAGGCTTTCCTGGAAAAGATAATTCCAACTGTTGGTAGATGCAGACAAAAGGGGCAAGAAAGAAGCTGTAGCACTGCCTCCTGGCCATTTCCAGGTGCATAAAATTTCAGCAGCAAGCCAAGCTCGATCAGGTTCATTCAGAGGAGACGAAAGGGTATTCTCTATATTACTAGTAAAAACTCTATCGATCCCGATGTTGAATATGAGTTTCTCAATTAAAGAAATGAACTTGTGAGTCCCAGATATCTGCAATTGGCATGAAATTTCAATTCAAAAGTCACCACATCAAGTCCAAATGAGACATTAACAACTGGATTACATGATTTTATTACAGAAACAGCTGCACCATTTACATGTATACAATGACTTATTTGCTTTGGAATAAAAAAAGCATGGAAGAAAAAGTACATCCTATTGTCAGAAGGTTTACTACTTAGGACTCTCCTTATAAACAACCAAAGATACAAACCAGAGTTTCTGTATAAAAGGACAGGAAAGTAAGATAACAAGTGCACTAATTTAAGACTACAGGGAAAATATATTAAATATAATGCAGAGGGAAAATGATACTCCTATCAAAAGTCAATTGCTTTTTTCCCAGAAAGGAATACTAAAATAAAGAGTTTTAGGTATGCCTCAATATTCCAGACAACAAGACTGAAGCAAAAGATCGTTATCAGATTTTTAAAACCAACTAAATAACACCAAACAGCATTGGGAACTTCCACATAAGGCACAGAAGGATTACAATAAACTTTTCCAGTTTTTTGGACGTTGCAGTGAGTTAAACATAGTCTCCTACATCTATGTTGAATAGAGGGGGAAACAAAAAGGAATAAAATATATACAATTTTAAGAAATAAAAAAATTGGTATAATGATCCTAATACCATCAAATGAGCAAGAAAATGATCAAAATGCTACTCACATTGATATCAGTGGACATATCTGCAATATTCAAGGAAGCTGTTCCCGGGGCACTGAAGTCTGGAATGATCCATGATGGCCATGTATCATCCTTCCTCAGTAGTTGGTCCAACAGATTTTGCTCCTGATCTTGACCATGGCAGATGCATCCAAGAATTTCAAGCATCCATTTGCAGCACAAAGAAGTGATTCTATTTGCATTAAGATTACTTTCTTTAAAGACAACAGACCTGATAAACTGAACCAAGATACTCCCTAACGCATTCTTTATCTCAATGCTAAGGCTTTTCCAAAATTCATTGCTTATCGTACTGCAAAAGCCATGCCAAGATTTACCAAACTCCAACCGGCCCTTAATTTTCTTCTCTGATTCCTCATCAAGTGCATCATCTATTGTTGTTTCCATGCTGTGTTCCCAGTCCAAGATAAATAATAGAGCCAAAATACCTGCAACTAGCCCAATTTCCTCACTGACTGTTTGTAAGCAATACAAACTACCACAAAGTACATCCAATGCAAACTGAGCCAACTTAACCATGTCTGTAGAGATTTTATCATCCTCTGCAAAATAGTTTTCTCCAGCAACTAAAAGACAACTTGAATCCCTGACTGAACTGAAAGGGGACTCACAAATAAAAGCAAGCAACTTTCTGAAAACCTCCTTGTATACTAAAATCATTGCATTTCTGGACACAAAAGAGACTTGAGTGCCTTCCGTTGAGCCACCAATAACCGCACTGCAGACGATACATGTATGAGAGGTCAAAGTAAAAAGAGGAGGAAGGGAGCAGAATAAAAGACTCCCAGATACAGGAATCTAGGACTCATATTGCAAGATTTATTCATATTTGGTACAATCAGGACCCTACGAAATTTAGAAGATCAATCACCTTTTATATAACTACTAATCTTAAGCAACTAAGCATTTGGTGCATATGAATCATTACATTAAATCCAAGGAATGAGAGATTATTCTAAACAGATAACCACCATAGAATTTTTGTCGAGTTATAAAATTCTTATGTTTCTTACAGGCAAAAATTGATCTAGAGCGATACGACTTAGGTTGAGGACAAGCTCTAGACAAGCTAGCCATATCAACTTGTGAACAATACACAATGAAAGATAAACAGCATTAATAGATCTAGTGCAATAATAAGTAGAAGTTGAAGCGAGACATGATATAAACAAAAGAGAATAACTTGACTTGTCACACAGACACTTGCGAAGACTACCCAATCAAAGATACAATCTCTGATCATATGGTTTGAACATGACATCAACTCCACCAATAGACACATGCAGTGATTCATCGTATACCTGTCTGTAATAAGTTTATACTTCATTTACTTCTATGGAAGTTAAGATATCTATCACCATATTCACTTTGAACAATAATTCATCAAAAGAAAAACTTCCATTCACATACCACACAAACTGAGCAGTTGAAGCTCTCAAGGGAAAAAAGGAACTGGCAGTAGCAACTACAGCAGATTCAAGAAGCTCATGATGCCACTCATCCAGGTTGGACCATTGACGATTATTGGTATCTTCTCTCACTTCCCTGTTTTTAATTTCAGCCCTTACTTTATCTAACAACATTGCCAACAGAGCTAAGTAGTCAGATTCTAGGGACTGAGTCTCAGTCATAGAATTCGCTTGACTAATTGCAAATGAAATAATTGCAGTCCACTGCTTGGAGAAACATTCATCATTGAGAAATGCAAGCAACAAATCAAGTCGAGCACTACTGGAGGAATCATATCCAGCCAAACACCATGGAACAAATGTTTCTTTGAACACTTGCATGAAAATTTCTGGTTCCAATTCTTCGTCCTTAGCATCTGAAAGGGAAGAGCAATGGCCATCATTGTAGAAAAAAAGTTTCTGAACTATCTTGCGGGGTCCAAATAATGAAACTGCAAGTGACAGAAGTCTCAAACCATCTGGTATGTCCTGAATAAAAGAATATTCAAGATCAAAGTACATACAAGTATTAGAAACAATAGTACAAAAGAAATTAGAAGATGAAAACTGCATAGCACCAGAAGAATATTACGAACAAGAATTTATCTAAGACTTGCAAATCAGAAACCCAGCAAAAATCAAACTTTACTTAAGCAGCCTCAATCCCAAATTATTCAGGACTGGCTACTGTCATCCATTTTCTACATCCTATATTCCCCTCTTATTCAGTGCCAAGTTTTTGATGAGTTATTGGATACTAATTCTTTTACTGCAAAGTCTAATCAACAAAAAGCTCCATTTCCTCTTCATTCAAAATTGAAATTCACTACAATTAGATATAAGACAAAAAGTAACTAACAAAATCAGAAATCCCTCTTTTCTTTCAAACAAAGAAAATATATTTGAGAAGTTATATATTCATAGACAAGTTTCAATTGACAAAAAGTCTATTAGTGGGTTAACCAAGCAATCTAATGAGATTTTGCTTAGGAAAAGTCATCATTCTAGAGCCCATTAGCTAAAGAGAAGCAAATTTGTAAAGCATGTTGGCATCATGTTTTAAGTTCCATTTATTTCCAGCAATTCTCATTTGGACGTAGAGGATAGAGCTCTGATCCCAGCTAAGACAAATAGCAAATTCAGCATATATTCTGTAAGTACAAAGCAAGCAAAAATCCAGAAACAGAAAAGCAACATATCATAAGAAATCAACATAGCACAATGATTCTGGCTTGAGCATGTTAGGCAATAGTAACTCACGAGAGATCTTATCAAAGGGAAAGCCTTGGCCAACATTGGTCCCACCAAATAAACCAAAGGCCAAGTTTCACCTTTCTGCATTGAATGCTGTTCCAGTAATACCAAAAATCCAATGACCTGTTCTATAGTTTCAGTATTTCTTCCTGTGTTCTCTTTTTGCTGAAACAACTTGAGGCAATCCTCCTGAAATGCCGCACAAAAAGTAGACAGTAAATCATGTTCCATTAAGTAAATGCCTGAAAGAATTTCTATGATACATTTTCCAGATTCTTGCAAATAAGTCATGGGATACTTGATATTCAATGATTCCACTATCTCCCGGTGAGAATTTGCACTGGCATGCTCAGATGGATCCCCATACGTTCCAATGGACGCACTAATATTATTCTTGAAGCCAACACAAAATAAGTATTCTTGCCACAGAAGCTTTACCAATACATTATCAACCAGTGTTACCCTAAATTGATGTACAGAATCCAAACTATCACAATATCTGGCATAAGAAAATAAATAAACAAATAAATTAGAAAACAAATACCTTAATTAAATAAAGAATAAAACAGATGAAACAAGATCTACAAATGGAGCACTTGACATACAAGTAATTGGATGCAGCAGAAGATTAGAATGTCATTACAAGAGAACAAAATCACACCTTGATGCATTATGCAATCCCCAAAGTAAACATTCTTTTAATGCCCGGAAAAATGCTAGATTATCAGCAATTGTTGAATGGGACGAGGTCCTTCCCTCCCATAGGTTATAAAAAAGATCAAGAAAAAATTTTTCTCCCACTATTGACTTTGGAGGCACAGTACCCAAAAACAGAATAAGAGCTGGATAAGAGACCTGCTGCGATCCAAAGCACCCATTCTTAAGAAAATGCCAAAACTGAGTTAGCACAATTTTCTGAACATTCAACAAACTCCAACTTTCAGGAAATCTTTTTGAAAATAGCAATATTGCGTCCCACATTGGGGAATGACAAGTAGGATCCTTTTCGTGAAAAGCACCAAGTATTGCAGCAGCAAGAGTTTTCATATTTCCTTCATCAAAAGCATGAGGAATGTTTTTAATAAAACTCTTTAGTGCTGAATATGTAGCCGACCGAATTGCAGGACTCTGGGACTTCAGAAAGTCCAGAAAATATTTGTGAACAGAGAATAACTTTTCAGCAAAAGAAATAGCAGTTGTTCTTGTTCTAGCCTTTGAAGCATGTTTTGATTCCGGAGCTACATTTTCAAAACCAGGTCGTTCAGAATGCGCACAAACCAATACATCAAGAAGTGTGGCCAGTGCTAATAATGATGAAGATATCACCTGAAAAACAGTGGATCATAAGCTACAATAAAAAGCCTTTAATCAAAGAATCTGAAGCAGAGCCGATTGCAGCAGTTCAGATTTACTGCAATTTATATTGAGACACTCAGCATCCATGCTAGCATGTTTTTTGGGTGCAATCAGAGAATCCAAAAATCCGAAAAACCAATTCAAATCCGAGAAACCAATCCAAAAATTAAAGGATAACCGATTCGATTGGATCGAATAAAGATCAAAGTTTTTAAATTTTTAAATTTTTGAATCGGGTTAGGATATTAAATCTTAAAATCCGTTGGCTATCCGATATATATATATATATATATATATATATATATATATATAAACACACACCCACACGCATCAACTTCTTAACATTGATGATTAAGGGGTGATATATGATAATATTATTAATTATTTTTATTTATCTTATTAATTTATTGAAGAGCATATCTAAAAATAATTATTTTCTCTTCATATCATAACGAAGGTTCAATTAACTTAGTGAAGCATCCATCTTCAACAATTTATTAGAAATTAGATTAATAACAAAATTTTGAAATTCATATATTCAAAAGTTTATTGATGTTGAATTCGATATTTGAATAGAGATTTATTTTCATTATTGTTGAAATATTAAAAATTGTATTATTGAATTTTTTAAAGTTAATATTTTATAATCATTTGCTATTTGTTATTTAACTATGTGTGTTTATTATAAAAGATAATTTCATTAATTTAATTTTATTTAGTTAGGTAGTAATATATACTATATGTAAATTAATTTATATTTCAAAGTATAATCTTAAAAAATTAGGATAACCAATCCGTTAAAACTGGTTATCTGATTATGTGGATATATGATATTTTTTTATTGATTTAGGTTTCTCTAAATATTAATCCATTATATTTGGATTGAATAAAAAAAATAGTCATATAATTGGAGATCCTATCCGTGCTCACCCTAGCGCAGAAGTTTCTTAATATGGTTAGCAATTTCTTTCTCCGATGCATCCATCTCAACTAATCATGTACAATTGCAATTAACAAGGAAACAATCTCCCACAACTGCTTCCATGGTATTGTATTGCCAATCCCTCATCACTACTAATGATAAGGCATAAAAGTGTAAATTTTTATAGTTGAGATTTTCTTTTATTTTGTGTTTGATTTTCAATTTTAATTAAATTTTATATTTAAGAAATTTAAATTTAATATTTCATGGGCATTAGGGTTGAAAATGGGAGATTAGATATCAATTTGCAAAATTCTTCAATTTTAGGGTAAAAAGAGGTGAAGTGCAATTTGCGGCAGAAGACTTGCAGTGATAAAACGTGGGCGCAACTTGCCAATCTGGGGTTGACGAAGAGCAAGGAGCTAATTTTTAGTATGATTTTCATAAAAAACTCTATCTTATTTTGGAGATTTAACTTAGAAGATTTATCATAATTTTAGATCTTCTTTTGATATTTTCTAAAACTATTTAGGAAGTCAATTTCTTTAATTTTTAAGAGATTTTTTAGAGAGATATTTTTGTACTATAAATAGGAGTCGTTTCTCTTGTATGGGAAGGAAAAAAGTGAATTAGCAAAAGAAAAATGCAATCAACCTCAATTGAATACATTATTCTCTTCCATTGTAAACTCATTATTCTATTTCTTTTTTTTTTTTTAGTTTTCTTTTCTTATTTATGAGCTAAACTTTTTTATAGCTAAAGTTATAAAAAGTCTTATCACAATAATGGATTGATTTTAGTTTATTTAATCAAGATATTTTTATTTTCATATTGGCAATGAATTATTGTGCTTAATGTTATTGAGAGATTGATCATCTCTTAATTGATTTATTTTATGTGTACAAATTGGAAAAGGATTTTGCATAATTGATCAAATAATGCATAGTGTGAATTGAACAGTATATACGAATATATATATATATGATTCATCTGATTTTACAAATTTTTCACAGAGATTAGTACACTTCCTATCTCGAGAACTCTATAGAGGAATCTAAGGGTTACTTGATAGAAGTATGATTAATATATCTCGGAAGAGAATATTAATTGATCAAATAATTCATAATGTAAATTGAATAGTATATATGAATATATATACATGATTCATCTGATTTTATAAGTTTTTCACAGAAATTAGTACACTTCCTATCTCAAGAACTCTACAGAGAGATCTAAGAGTTACTTAATAGAAGTAAGATTAATATATCTCAGAGAGAGAATATTAATTAATTTTAGAAAAAATCACAGCTTATGAAAATAATAAATTATCTTAGTTAAATTTAATAAATTGAAATCCATTGAAATGGTTAGGTGGACAAATGGTCTTAGCTCTTTTAAATTTGATTATTGCAACTTTAATTATTTATAATTTGCCTTTTATTTGTTTTTAGTCTTTAATTTTTATAGTTTATTTACTTGAATTGAGAACAAAATCTTTTTACTAATTAATAACTAGTGCACTTGCCAGGATCATTTAAATTTCAGCTATCAATTAACATGATAGAAAATAAATGCCAATAATATCCTTGCATAAAAAAAATCATCTAAAACAATTAAATTTTCATTTTATTAATTGCAAGAAAAACTATTAATTTGAGGGAAAAGAAGAATAAAAGATCGAAAAGCTTTCTAATTAATCCAAGCAAATTCCAATAAGGGCTGGGAAATATTCACAATGTGGAAAGGAATTCTGGCTGAGACAGCCTAGTTGATAACTACATATCTTTTCTAACAAGGACGTCATCAGTTTAAATATTCTCTCCCCAAATGTCAAAAATGAAAAGGTATAAAGTCGAAAGGAATTACTACTTCTCATTATCCCCTAACTGAGATATACAGAATATACATAAAGGAAACATAAATGATTATTTGTCTAGCATTATAGAACATCACATTTACCAACAAATAGCCAGTAGACAGTAGTTTTCAGATAGAATTCATATAAGAAACACAATAGTTAATTTAATTTTGCAAATGGAAATTAATATAGCAAATAAAAATTATAAGATGAATATAACAACTATGTGCCTTAAGGTTTTTTTTTATCCATAATTAACAACATTTTATTATTCACATCAATCAATCCATTCCATTCATTTTTGAGAAAGACTGAGAAAGAGAATAGAGAAGCATATTATTTGCATATCCCTTCTTATGAAACAAGAACCAGTAACAGCTTGTTTTACGCATCAGACAGTAACCAATTAAAGTAACAACAGCATTTATGCCATCAAAATCTAACCTTATTGAAATATCCAAAATTTGCAGAAACATCAACCAAGGCCATAGAAAAATAAAGGAGCTCAACAAATGCTACTTGCACAAAAGGATCACAACCTTCACCACAGCAGTCCCAAACAAATCACAGACATCACAAACATGAAAATGCAGCTTCACAAACAAGATTATATAATCTCATCCAGCATCAATCAGCCACTACCACATTCCGTGCAGTCAACACATTAACCCAAACTCTAACCCTAACCAAATGCTCTAATTCAAAAATCATTTCATTATCGTAACTTTTTATTTCTTAGCTATGAACCAGTTATCAGCCAAATTAAATCAGTCAAAATTTATTGTTTAGTGAAAGAATCTAGCATGGTTTTAAATATTGGTGATATGTCACCGTTTTGGCTGTTTCGTATTGAATTTTTGGAAAGGTACAAGTTATATACACTGATTCAATACAATTCAAATAGAAAACTAAAACTATGTATTTATGATGCCAGGGACCAAAGTGGACGTGGACATTGTACACTACATTGTTTTATATAAAAAATAAATTATGATAGGCAATTATTGTTTAGTTTCTTGTTTTTTTATGAGTTAGATAGATAATGGTCTAAAAAATTTCATGGCAGCAGCCAACTGATTCAATATCATTCAACCTGAATCTGAATCATTTTTTTTTTATACCGTTATAGTTAACGTTCCTTAGGTTCAAAAGCCTAATCTCTAGTTATGCAGCCAAAGCAAATTTAACCAAAATATCTGGCAGCCAAAGCAAAATCTTCCAACAGAACCAAACAGAATCATAAATATTGACCATACAAACCTGTCGATGCATGTCCTCCAACTCATCCAAAGCAGCTGCTTTATCTGATATACTTTGTGGCGTGAGCTTCAAATTCTCCTCCAAATATATAAATATCTCAGTTGTGCATAAAATTAAAGCATCTAATCTCTTTTCCTGTGCTGGAAAGGCTGCCTGTTGTGTACAAAACACAATATGAGTGTATAACTACATCTAAAGAGAAAACCAAATAAATAGTCAAATTATTAATATTCTAAATGAGGAACAAACTAATTGATACATAAGAGACAATGATCCGAAATAAATGGAAGCAAAAGCTTACAAAGATGTTAGCAACATTTTAAGGAGACATAACAACATTAATAATTTTTGACAGGGAAATTACCAAAACATCTAACATTTTGTGTCTGAGTAAAATTTGCATCCCATCCGGTCAAAAGTTACAGTTTGCATCTTGACTATCACAGGTTTAAAGTTGCTTTCACATTACAAAAAAAGTTCCTGCCTTAGCCAAATGTATAAGAAACACATTTAAGGCAACCCACCCTCCCCCCTTCTCTTTTCTCTCTCCTCTCCAATCCCTCCCTCCCTCTAAATACACACAAAAAAGAAATGATAATCCTTCTGAATTTTTAATAATTACTTGAAACCTATCAGTTTTCTGCACCTATCAGGAGTGATTGTTAGATAATTCAAATTTTTAAGGCTCAATTTGATGCATTTATCATTGCTACTTGAGTCACTCTGCTGAAGCTCACTTCCATGGTTTTTGAGAAGTCTACATCTTCAGACTTTGAGCTTTCAGATGTCGTCAAGAAAGTGTTTCTATGGTTTTTGTTTAGTTCTGATATAAGTTTGTGTGGATTTGGGGTTTTCAAGATATAAATTTGTTTAGGATTTGAGAAACACTAATTTATGATGATTGCCTTGCAAGAAGCTCCATAGCTTAACATGTAGCAAATAGGTGCAATTGCCAATTTATCTCTTGATATTATCATGATTCACATACTGGTAAGAAGTACATGTGCAATACAAGATAACAGCTTAGAAGAGTGGCACCTACTTACAATTACCTTAATTCCTGCTAACCTTTCTCAAGTTCATTGGTCATCAGTGGTAACATATGATGTTGAAACACCTAGGAAACAATTAAAGAAAAAGGGGATTTTTTTTTTTTTTTTTAAGGGGGAGGGGGGAACTAAAAATTACTTAATGGGCTCTATTGCCATGTAATGAAAGAACCAGATTCTACAGCACCAACATTGTTTCATTACTATTACTAGTAGTTCTTCAACAGGTTGTTTCAAACTATCGATCCAAAATTTCACAGTTTCACTAATCTAACCTTTGGCTAGGTTTAGTTCTTTTATAGTTGAAAATCATTAGCTTTAATGATCATCCAACAACTGTTTGGTTATCAATCACAGCCATAGTTTTCGCCTGGATAGTTCTAATTATTAAGTATTTATCCGTTGGAATGTTTTTCCACCACAAACTATGAGCCACTCAGACATACATTTTGCATCATCTACCTATCTCGCTTTTTCTTGGACTTTTTTCAAATCCATTTAAATTCTTTTCATTCAAATGCAAATCTATTTCACTAACATCCCATGTTCACAGTCAACAGTACAAAAGCAAACTATACAATTCTGTGATAATCAGATAAGGAACTTATATTAAATAAATAGCAAACAATTTAATCAATATTGTAGGTCATTTTACTTAAATGACAGAGACTAAAAATGGTAGTAGAAGGGATGGATTTTGGACTGTGTCCAAACTGTTAGCAATTTTTTTTTTTTTCCAAGTAGTGGAGAAAAAGAAAGAAGAAAAAACTTAAACATGGAGATAATTGTAATTTTTTATAAGAAAAACAAATATTATTCAGGAAAGGATTACAACTTGAAGGATAAGATATTCTCCTAAACTATGCAATACATAATGACAAAAATACTAATGCAGTAGTTCTTTCCAATCCCTATTGAAATAGAACTTGACAAAAGCCCTAGAAGTAGAAGCCTACAAAGAAATCCTGAAGACCGCTTTGTCCCATAGTGATTTTAAAAAAAAAAAAAAAAAAGCCTTGCTCATTAAAAGCCTGGGCATTTCACTTGATCCAAATACTCCACAAAACTGCAAAGAAAATACAATCCACGCTCGTTCACTTTGGCATCCTTCCTACTGCCTGAGACTCTCAATTCTAACACAGCAAACATCTCCAACATATAAATAGTCCTCAAAAAGTTCAAAAAGAATATTCCAAAATAGAATAAGCGACTTGACCATATAAAAACAAGTGGGAAAAGATTCATTATGCTTACAATAAATAATGGACCAAACTAAAGATCAAAAATTGTGAGACCTGTTTCTTGCAACAAGTAATTAGAACTGCAGGAAAAACAAAAACCCTATCTTAATAGTACCTTTGCTGACCAAATTTTATTTGCAAATACAAAATTGTGACCATAGAAGGGCAAAAAAATCATATCCCCCTATCTATCCTACGGACAGCTGCAAAGAATCCAATCCCACAAAGTAGGGAAAAAGGGAAATTCCATCATCTCCTTCTTGTTGAGATTTATAACCAAATGAAAGTCATAATACATTATTATGATAAGGGAAAAGAAATGAAAGAGAGCCCTTGCCACACCAAGAGTTCTCCCATGACAAAAACAACATCTTATTGCTTAAAACATTGCAGTTCAAGCAACCTTTGGAAAATTCAATACACTCAATATGAAATCCACCAGTATTTTGATGTCGCCCTCCAAATCTTTGGCTAGATTACCATTATGCGTCTTTTTCATATTACAGGGTGACCTTAAGTTTGAATTTAGGCTCAGTAACTTAGCCTTTTCTTTTCCCATTGTATCATACAGCAGGAACATTTTGCTGTCAGCAACGCAACTCTTATATTCATTATTACCTGCACTAAACTTTTTTTTATTACTTTCTCAACGCAATAATCTAGTAAGGGCAGTATACCTAAAGTTTTAGACCTCTCAAAACAAAATAAAAACAATAAACTTTTGCAGCTTAAAAGAAGTGACAACAACCTGAAGCGATTGCTTTGCAGCTAAAGAAACTTCAGAAACTGGATCAAACTGAGAAAACCACCAAGGTCCCATCAAAGACTTCAGATGTGGAGCCAAATCTCTTCTGCAAAATCACAAGTTTTTCCACAACCTAATTATTAGCAAGAAAATGCTTTGAGAACTGAGAAAAATATTAATGAATCATGCTAAGATGAAAGGCAAAACATAATAGTAGGAAACAAAGAGAAGCAACAGTTACAATTCAATGAACATGAAGGAGAGAATTTGTTTTATTCATGTTTCCAAACAGGTGATACTTTATAGAAAAAGAGAAAGAACTTGCATCTGCAATTATCTTAAATGTAAGAGACATTCATACCCGACGGCAACAACAAGGCTGGTCATGGTTTCATGAGTGGCTCGGCGAACTTCTCTGTTATAATCCAACAATAGCCTCTTGCATTCAAATGCCTAACAGGAGTGCAGAATTCCCAAAGTTCAGACTAAAAGGAAAATATCTAAAGCTAGATAAGAATAACTAAAAAATTAAGCATAATATATAACAATCTGAAGATCACATAAAGACAATTCAATTGATAACTATTATTCAACCTTTCACCTACAACATTGACAGAGCAACAATTTCATGAGCCAAGACATTTAATCCTACAGCAGAAGAAATAAAGCAATGAATTATCTTCAATCACAACTTCTGAAAGTTAAGGATCCAAATAAGTTAGAATTAGGTATAGGTATACCCAAAAAAAAATGTCTTTAGTTGCAATTTAGCTTTATCTTCTTTCTTTATCTTTTGAGTGAATCGCTTGTATCTCAAAGATACACTAGGGAAAAGTTGGTGAAGAAATGCAGAAAAAACAGTAATTCGTAGGAACTTAATGCAGAATAATTGAACAACGATTATGAAAAGATGAATCAGAGTCCTACATGATGATTTGATCCAAGTTTAACTACAACACAACCCAATTCTCATATATTGAAGCCCCATCCCTCCCTTTTCCCCTTGTCTTGGGTCAACTAATTAATGCTTTACTTTTATTCCAAATTTCACACATCATAATAGCCATATTGATCAGTTATTGCCCAAATATAGCAGTTCCTAAAATGAACTGAAGAAGTTAAAACATTTACTTTATTCTTGCTCATACGATTTAAAAAAATAATAACAACAAAAAGGCAAGAGACTTTAGCATTACAAGCTCATATTGGTCAAATTCCACAAAACCGCGAGGAAGAGACAGAACAGAAAAAGAGGGGAAAAAAAAATACCCATTGAGGAATAACTGGTACCAAGTCCTTTCCAGACTTTTGCTTGAACAGAACAGATAGGGATTGCAGAGCTTTAAGCTGATAAAAGAATTAAAATATAATTAAACTCTAATACAAGAAATTAATGACACTTGAGTTCAAATTCTCAATGAGACACTATGATAAAAGTAATGCAGAAAACTTTAATGGCGCCAATATACTTTCATGAGACCACATCTTCACAGGTTTTTACCTTGGTTGTAGGATCCTTCCTAGCCAGTCTCTTCAAATGTAGTGCCACTTCGCTGTCCATATCCTGTAAAACCAACTTGTAATCGAATACATATCTACCAAGAGCATAATGAAAAGAAGAGATGCATACCAAAAAGGTGCTTGCTTGTTCGCTCGAAGAAAGAGAAGCATCAAGACGTGAGCTACCAACATAGCCACCGAATCCCACAGTTGCAGCAGAACCCGACGGCAACAGGGAAGCGGCGAGACTGTAATTAAAAAAAAAAAAAAAAAACCCACCAAATTCACCATTAAACAGACAAATTTATTTTAAATAAAGTTAATAAAAATTGATGTCTTTTTTTTTTTTTACCTGCTGCTTGATGGACGGGACTTGCTCCTGCCAGATTCCCCTTTCTGTCTCCCCATGAAGTTTCTTTGTTTTAGGGATAGATGGATGAACTGAGAATTGTTGGAAAGCTGCTTATGATGTGAAGCTCTAAATTACACAGCGCGCCACCGAACCTGAGCTCTTTTTATTTCGAGAGCGCGTGAGCATCTGAATCAGATTTCTTTTGTAAACCCTCAGGTTTTGTATATAGGACTCGGCAGCTTGTGTGTTTATTATTTTTATTATTATTATCATTATTAGTTACGAACCACACTTTTGTGCCGCATGATTATAATAATAAAATTTAAATAAATTTAATATTTTTATTTTATTAAATAAAATTAATTAATTAAATTATTAAAATTAATATAGAATAATTAAAATATAGTTATTATAAAAATATTATTAAATAAATAAAATAATTAAATTAAAATTTAAAAATTTATTAATATATATGGAATTAGTTATAAAAATTATTAATTTTGAAACTTATAAATATATATATGGAATTAGTTATAAAAATTATTTATTAATTCATATTTTAAATTTTATGTAATATAATTTTAAAAGTAAATTTATTAAATTTAAATGAAATAATTATTGATAATCAATCAAACAAATAATATCATATATTTCATAATAAAAAATAAAATTAACAAATAATTACAAACTATAAATGCATATATGAGTTTTTATAATAAAAGATTGTGTATTGATTAATACTTTTAGTTTTGTGTGTGTAATTTTAAGAGAAAATTTTTATTGTTTGCCCTTATATTCTTAAAATTTTGGATAGTCAATAAAATTAGTTTAAATCATAATTTTCTATTTAAAATTTTTTTCTTTTTATTTTTTAATTTCTGTTTTGAACTTGTTTGTAATTTTTATTTTGTAGATTTTTTAATTTTATATTTAGAATTTTTATATGATATTGACTTTTTTAAAAAAATTACTTTTAAATTTTTTTATTTCATATTTATAAGATTTATTTTTCTATGTGACAATTGAATTTTCTAATTTTTATTTAAATTTTTTTTGATATAACAGCTTTTATAACATAATGTATAATAATGATATGTGATTATATTATATACAATTATTTGACAAATGATAAATAATAATTTAAAACTAACTAGTCCCGAACCTATTAATCACGCAACATAATTATAATAATGAAATTTAAATAAATTTTTTTATTTTTTTTATTTTTAAATAAATTTATTATTTTATTTTAAAATAAATTTATTATTTTTTATTAAATAAATTTATTATTTTTTATTAAATAATTATTTAATTAGTTAAATAATTAAAATTAATATATAAAATAATAAATTAAATTTTAATTATTATTTTATATAAAGGCTATTGTCAAGTAAATAAAATAATAAAATAAATTTCTCAAAATTTATAATTATATACAAAGTAAGTTGTAATAAAAAAATTATCTATTGATTTATATTTTTAATTTTATATAATATGATGTTAAGAGAAAATTTTTTAATTTTAAACAAATAATTCATAATAATCAATCAAATAAATATTATTAAGTGTTTTATAATTAAAAATAAAATTAATAGATAACTATAAATTATATATACATATGTGAAATCATTGTAATAAAAAATTATCTATTAATTCATACTTTTAATCTTGTGTGTGGTATAGTTTTAAGAGAAAATTTATTAAAATTAAATAAAATAATTCATAACAATCTATTATACTGTCATTTACCTTATATACTTACAATTTTGAACAATCAATGAATTAATTTCAATTTTAGCTTCCTATTTACAATTTTTACTTTTTAAATTTTTATAATTTCTTATTTAGAAATAGTTTAAAATTTTTATTTTTTGATTTTTTAATTTTATATTCAAAATTTTTTTTATATGATCTTGACTTTTTATTTATAATTTTAACTTTTAAATTTTTTTTAATTTCTAATTTAGAAAATTTTATTATGCAATTGAGTTTTATAATTTCTTATTTAGAAATATTTTTTTGATATAATAATTTTACAATAATATAAAACAATGACACATGACTATATTATATACAATTATTTAATAAATGACAAATAATCTGAGAAAAAAATTAATAATATATATTGATTGATTTTGAGACTGAAATTAATAACATATTGATTATTATTATTATTATTATTATTGGCCTAATGCCAAAAGATACATCAACTTTGACGATTTTTGCAATTCTTCACAAATTTATAATTTTAGTAATTTTATACAGTAACTTTATAATTTTTTTAATTTAATCTTGATTTAAATTGCAAATTAAATTTGACTTAAATTCAATGAGTCATGTCGATTACAAAAAAAAAAATATCATACCAAAAATTTAATTGAATAAAATATATCAAATTATTGAAAAAAAAATTATCATTTTTCTCAATATATATAATATTTCATTTTTAGCACCAATCCCAAACATTGTGAATAAAATTCACATAAAATATATTCATTTTTCGTCAATTTAAATGTTTTATTTTATTAACATATATATATACATACATCAATAATTCATATTTAATTTAATGAAAAAATTAGATCGGTGATTAATACATAAAATCATCAAAATTAAATTTTTGAAATAGAATTGCAAAATCCAAAAAAGTTCATGGCTTTTTTTCTTTTTTGCTATCAACCCTTTTGTTGTTTTAATGGCTCATTTTGGATACCATTTTCTTTTGATGCGATTACGGCCGAATTAATATTTACAATCTATTAAGAATAAAATGTTATATTAATTAGGTATGTGTGTTTGTCAACAAAAAAATCATAAAATATTAAACCGAAAAAAAAAATCAAACATCCGTCTGCACAACTCTAATTCTTAGTAGCTTTTAGGCTCTTCTCTTTCTCCCTTCAAATGTCACCTTTTTCCTTTTATTGATTGTATAATTTATATTATTGTACTATTTAGACTCTATTTACTGTTACTGTAAAAGATGTGTATGGATGTTATAAATTATGGTTTGTTCTAGGTTGAGCTTATTTATTTATGACTAGATGAATGTCCGTGTGTTATTGTGGGTAAAAATTCGTTAGTAATATTTGAAGTCACTAAAGTACAAAATTTATCTTTAAAAGAAAATATAAACATCAGAAAAAATTAAATATATAGACTAACAAGTAATCAGTTTCTCAAGTCAAATTTGTTTATATCTATAGATCATATATTATACTTTTATATAACCAAATCATTATATATTTAACATCTTTATAAAAGACAAAGTCCGAAATCTACCACTTAGCACTTTAATTTTATTTTTTTTTTGAACTCTTAGGTATTATCCTCGTGGAAATAACACTACTACCTAAAAAATTAACAATACTTTGTTAGAGCTTAAGGGAATTCCATAAATAACTTTTTGAGCTCTCCCTGCATCACACTCAAATTCACAAATTAGTTTTTGCTAGACACCCGATGAAGCAAGTTTTTTTCTTCTGCTTTATTGATATTCTTCTGCTTCAAACCAAAAAGAGAAAATTACTTCCAATAATCTGAAAAGTTCTAAAATAAAGATAGATAAAGAGATAAGGACTATAATGACAATTAAAGATCATATATCCTCTCATAATTTTTCACAATAATAAATTATGCAAATTTTAATAACAAAAAACGAAACACAAAAAGCATTTACTTGCCATTTGATATAATTAATGCATATTCATCTCGATCAACGCAAAATTTAAAATAAACATGATCATGAATTATATTTCACTTACTAATAAAAAAAATTGAATCCAAATAAAATTAAAACAAAGAACAAAAACCTAAAGTACTATTATTTAATTAAGGTTGATGTAGAAAAACTCCTAAAATCTAAGTAATTTTTCCTCCATAATTGGATATTATACCTAACCTAATCTTTTTGTATATTTTTTTCTTATTCAAGATGATAGAAAAGAGAGTTTACACTTATTAAACATGGGATCAATTTTTGAGTTGTCTTTAAGAACACATGGTATATACTATATTCTAATAACATTTTAATTGCAAATAGAAATTGAATTAAAAAGCTACATAACATTACTTACATAAGGTTTCGGTTGGTAAATTTGAAAATATAAAAAACATGAAAGAAAGTGCTTGAAAATTTCAAGAACCTATAATATCTTTTTTTTATCATAAAAGTTTTGTTTATTGATTTTTTTATTCTATATCATTTATTTTAGCAATACATAAATTTTAATCACATTGGTATTAAAAATGTGTAATAAATACAATGCATTATAAAATACAAATTATGGTAACAGTAGAGTATGACGAACATATTAATATTTAAAATGCTAAATTTGTACATGATATAGAAGGAAATAAATTTATAAAAGTATTTTATTGTAATAAATTGTAATACTAAACATATGAAAGCATTTGTCACGAAATTATTCAGTTAATATAATATCATAATTTATTGTATATAAGGTTGTGCCATAGAAAATTAAATGTGTATTATTCTTTTAAAAAAACATATATACATAACAACAGTTATTTAATTGAATTTTCAAAGATGGAATTACATTTGAACTCTTGTCTTAATAATAAGTATTTATGTATTTGGCATGTAATAAAAATTTTTTAAAGTATATTTCGTATTGTTAATTATTATTAATTATTAATATTATGAGTGTATTATAAATTATTAATAGTATAATATGATTTTATTTTTTATCTATTATTATTTATTAATTTACATTATAATGATAAAGATTGAATATTTATTAATATATATATATATATATATTTCATTATATATTATTTCATTTATATATATATTTTATATTTTATTAATTACATTTTTTACTAAGTATTCTGTTATTTATATAATATATTATCATATAAAATATTAGAGAATAGAGATAAAATCATCAGTTAATAAAAAAATTAAAATTATATTTCATATTGTTGATTATTATTAATTATGAATATTATATTATTAATATTATTATTGTATTAGTATTTATTAATATTACAATATTATTTACATCTTGTTTATAATTATTTATTAATTTATATTTTATTGGTGAAGATTAAATATTTTTTAACAATTAAATAGGTCCATAGTTGGACATGTTATTGAGATCATTGCATAAATTTGGGAAAATGAAATTCAAAAAATGGGATATAAAATGAAACATAACCTAAAGAATACGATAAGCACTAAGGCCTGGTCGAAAACTTATTACATGTTAAAGATAGGTTCAAAACCCTTGTCCAACATGCCAACAACCTCATCTAGCATAAGGTAAGAAACTTGGTTGGGGATAATTCTCCTCATCTCGAGAATGTCATACAAACGGCCAGGAGTGGCAACCACAATATCTACTCCTCTGTCTAGTTCTTTCAACTGGGGAGCCTTCTGTGCTCACCATACAAACACTTCAATACAACATCATACCAAGTGTCAATAAAATGTAGAAAAAGAAATAATCAAAAAACTCAACTAGTTCCTGCCATTTTTAAGAGAAAATATAAAGTCAAGGTGTTCTCAATTACAAACTAACTATGAAAGAATTAATGAATATATGGATGCCATAAAGTCCTATATAATAAATTTCCTCCAACACCTGAAACTGTTTCAGGGTTTTGTTATTCCCAGTGTGAAAATGAAATATAATATTTCTTGGGAAGCACATTTTTAGTAACCGGCTAAGAGGCAGATGGGTATTACTTTAAGCATATGAAGCAGTAATGCCTGATAACAATTGCATTAAAGGAAGATAGCATGACAATTCAAAAAGAAATCATTTTCAAGAAACACTTCTTCATTCTTAAGCCATATGTTTCTGCACGTGGATTGATGCAATGAAATCAACTCAAACAAAATGAGAATCTCCAAAAGATGTCTCTGACATAAACATGTTCAAAACTTTGTACCCAAGTATATAAAAATCGTAGCCTTAAGTAGCATATCGTGCACGAAATTCTTAATGATTTTCCAAACTTCACAGCTTCATTTTGTATCTAGGTTGCCAATTCTCTTGTTGGTGATAAAACTAATACAGTTGGACCCAGCTGAGGGTCATTACAGCAGCGCTTGAGATGAATAAATCCAGAAACTAGGTAACGTGGGTCTTACCCGACCTTGTCTTAGCAATGGCAACTATATCTCTGCTCTGCAAAGCAACTGGCCATAATTGTGCCTGAATTAGAGTTGGGGCAAAGAAACCAGCTTTCTATACCCGGAAAAAGCAAAAATCCAGTAATAAGAATTGAACCTATCTATTAAATGTCCAAAAGGAAACTATTGGGTCTGCTTAACTTGCTGAGTCAGTTAACGAATTGACACCCTTTACAATCATATAACAAAATCTGATTTTGACAAATTTCTTTTCGTTAATTCAGAAAATAATTAATTATTCTTATTAAATTTCTTTAAAATCGAAAAGTTGTGAAAATTATTTAATTAGAATTATGAAAAAAAATAATTTATTTACATATAACAAATTAAATAATACTAATAATAAAGAGAATTTTGTTTAAAATAATAGAGGTAGCTAACATTAACAAATTTAACATAAACACGCGGATGATCCATCATCATTGCCTCATATTTCATCAACTACAGAACTAAATTCAAACAGCACATTGATTCATTCTATAGAAACTAAAATTACTACTAATTAGATTGCATCAAAATAATAATTATTTTTAAAAAGAAAATAAAATAAAAAAAAAAGAAAGAAACCTCCATCTGTAGCAGTCATCTCCACACCGTGCATGGTGACCAAACCTTCTCTATCGACTCCTTCTGCTCCTGCACATGATTACCCATAAATCATTCATTAAATATCAGTTAAAGACAAAGATCTTAAATTTTATAAAGTTATTTATACTTAATCTTTCTAGGATGAATAGTGATTTTTCAACCCCTATTTTAGTTGCAAAATTCTGGGTTAATATTGTTGATTATGTTGGCTCACTTCAATATCTCACATAGGAGAAATAAAAAAGGGAATAAAGATTTTTTTGTTATAAATAAAGCCTTAATTTCTTCAGTTTAATCATCCTAAAAATTGTCTATTCATCTCTTAGGCAATTTTCAATATTTCTCTCTCTTTTGTAATATTTCACTTTGTAGTCCTTTTCTTAGTGAAATATAATTTTGGCAATGTTCGATGACGTAGGCATAATTGGTCGAATCTCGTTAAATTCTGGTGTTTTCATTTTTGTCTTTATTTTTCAATAACTATTTTGCAGGGTATAGTTGTAGTGATATATTGTGTTGTTAAATTACTATTAGTGTGATTCTGTCTAAGGAGATTGAGTTTTAAGTGAGATCACTTGTGACCCCTCCAATATTTTCTGAAAATCAACTATAGTATGGTTTTACAGTACAATCTTTCACTCTCTATTCACCTATAAATTTATTAGGTGAATTTGATGGGTGGAATATTACCCTTATTCCACAACAATTGGTATCAGAGCCAAATGTTACTTTTAGTATGCTCTGTGGTTGCAGTTTAATCTAATCTTCCACATCAGAAAAGATTTTCTTGGGCTAATTGTATTCCGCTTTGAAGGCTATTGGAGAATTTTGTAATCGAAATGGAGAGCTCTTTAAAATTATCTACACCTACCACGTCGACAATTTAATCACAACCTATATGGGCAAGAACTGTCATGGCAAATTCAAAATTGGCAGTGAAAATCTTTGATGGCACAGGCCATTTCGGTATATGGCAAATTGAGGTTCTAAACACTCTTTTTCAGCAAGGTCTAGATATTGTCATTGAAGATGAGAAACCAAATGATGTTGAGGAGAAATATTGGAAGACGATCAGTTAATTGGCATGTGGTACAATTCGATCATGTCTTTCTATAGAGCAGAGATATGCATTCTTGAAAGAAACCTCAGTAACTAATTTATGGAAGGTATTAGAAGAAAAATTTCTTAAGAAAAGCAGCCATAATAAGCTTCACATAAAGAAGAGGTTGTTTTGCTTCACTTATGTACCAGGTACCACAATGAATGATCACGTTACTTATTTTAATCAGTTGGTTACTGATCTGATAAATGTAGATGAGACATTTAAAGATGATGATCTAGCTCTGATGTTGTTAGGATCACTTCTCGAGGAGTTTGAGTTTCTTGAAACTACTCTACTTCACGGGAAGGTTGATGTATCTCTTAAAGAAGTATGTGTTGCCTTATACAGTTACAAACTACGGAAGAAGGACAAGAAGGTTAGTTCCAACAGAGATGCAGAAGCTTTGATAATCAGAGGCCGTTCATAAAATCCAAGTAGGAAAAAGAAGGGGAGATCCAAGTCAATGCCCAAGTTGAGTAAAGATGAGTGTGTCTTTTGTCGAGAAAAGGGGCATTGGAAGAAGGATTGTCCAAAATTGAGAAATAAGGGCAATCTTGATAAAGGAAAAGTTGTAGCAAAATTAAGTGTTGTTGAAATTGATGAAGCAGTGTCAGATTACTCACTTGTTACATCATCAAATGGTTCTTATGATATATGGCTACTAGATTTAACATGTAGCTATCATATGTGTCCCAATAAGGAATGGTTCTTTGATTTTAAAGAACTTAGAAATGGTGGAGTTATCTACACAACAAATAACATCCCTTTGACAACATATGGGATTGGTTCGATTCGCTTGAGAAATGCGGATGAATCAATCATCACCTTAACAGATGTTCGTTATGTGTCATAATTAAACAAAAATCTCATCTTTGTCGGGATTATAGACTCAAAAGGGTTCGAGGTGAAAGTGAAAAATGGAGTGATGAAGATTATCTCTGGTGCACGTGTGATATTGAAGGAAATTCAAAAGAACAATAATCTGTATCACTATCTAGGTAGTACAGTTACAAGGACAATAGCAACAACAACTTCTATAGATGATCGAGAGTCAGAAGCAACCAAGCTATTACATATGTGCTTGGGGCATGCTGGAGAAAAATCTTTGAATTTGCTTGCTAAGCAAGGATTATTGAAAGGAGTGCAAATTTGCAAATTGGACTTTTGTGAGCATTGGATCAAAGGGAAGCAGACAAGGGTCAAATTTGGGACAACAATTCATAATACTAAAGGTATCTTGGATTATGTTCACTCTAATATTTGGGGTCCCTCCAAAACTAGTTCTTTGGGAGGAAAACACTATTATATGACCTTTATTGATGATTTTTCTCGAAGAGTATGGGTGTACATAATGAAGACAAACAATGAAGTATTAGGAGTTTTCCTGAAATGGAAAAAGATGGTGAAAACTCAGACAGATAAAAGGATCAAACGTCTCCAAACAGACAATGGTGGGGAATATAAAAGTGATCCATTTGAGAAAAATTGTGAAAATGAAGGCATTGTCAGACACTTCACTATCAAATCTACACCACAACAAAATAGTGTGGCAGAACACATGAATCAAACATTACTAGAGAAAGTTTGATGTATGTTATCCAATGTTGGGTTGGGTAAAGAATTTTGGGTTGAGGCTGTAACATATGCGTGCCACCTCATTAATCGCCTACCATCTGCTGCTATTGATGGAAAAACACCATTAGAGAAATGGTTTGAAAAGCCTGCTACAAATTATGATTCCTTACATGTATTTAGTTCCACTGCATACTACCGTGTTAAGGAGTCAAAGTTGGATCCAAGAGCAAAGAAAGCATTATTCATGGGGATCACCTCTGGCGTAAAAGACTATCGTCTATGGTGTCCAAAGATAAAGAAAATAGTTTTTAGTAGGGATGACCTTTGATGAATCTACCATGTTGAAAAAGGTGGATGTTGAGCAGTTAGATGATACTCCCAAGCAGGTGGAGTTTGAGAGAATCCCAGCAGATAAAAAAGTTGTTGAGACCTATCCTACGGTAGAAGGAGATTCTCAAGAAGGAGTTCAAGGACTTCCTTAGCAACTTGAACCAAGTACATCTAGGAGGCCAGAAAGGGTGCATAGAATGTCTGACCGCTTTGCTGATATGGTGACTTATAAGAAGATGACAGGATTGCCTGGTCACTATGTTGATATAGTGCCTCATGCATCTCTAGTTGTAGCTGATGGCATTTCTACCACTTTTACTGAAGCATTTCAAAGTTCAAAAGAAGAAAAGTGGAGGATTGCCATTTATGAAGAAATACAATCGCTTCATAAGAATCAGACTCGGGAACTTACTAGTCTCCCAAAGGGAAAGAAAGCAATTGGATGCAAATGGGTTTCTGCAAAGAAAGAAGGATTTCCTAGCCAAGATGATGTTCACTGCAAAGCAAGATTGGTGGCTAAAGGCTATGCTCAGACGGAGGGAATTGATTATCGTTAGGTATTTTCTCCAGTTGTGAAGCATTCCTCCATTAGAATTTTATTAGCTTTGGTAGCACAGTTGGATTTAGAACTAGTTCAATTGGATGTAAAAACTGCATTTTTACATGGAGACTTGGAAGAGGAAATCTACATGACTCAGCCAAAAGGGTTCAAGGTTGCTGGAAAAGAAAATTTGGTGTGTAAACTTGAGAAATCTTTGTACGGGTTAAAGCAATATTCGAGGTAGTGGTACAAAAGATTTAATAAGTTTATGATAGAACAAAAGTACACTAGGAGCAAATACGATCATTGTGTGTATTTGCATAAGCTACAAGATGGATCCTTCATATATCTTCTTCTTTATGTTGATGATATGTTGATAGCTTCAAAGAGTCAGACAAAAATTGAGAAATTGAAGACTCAGTTGAGAAAGGAGTTTGAAATGAAGGATTTAGGTGAAGCAAAGAAGATTTTTGGCATAGAGATTACCAGAGATAGAAAATCGAGGAAGCTTTGTTTAACTCAGAAATAATATTTGAGAAAGGTAATACAACGTTTTGGCGTGAATGAAAATGCAAAACCTTTTAGTACTTCGCTTACTCCTCATTTTAAGTTGAATGCCTCTATGTCACCGAAGAATGATGC